>APFE030253299.1:37629-60271 GCA_000404065.3 Pinus taeda | reverse complement strand
TCACTTTAAAATTAGACTTAGTAACTTTATCACTTAAAGTCACTTTTAAATTAGATTTTAACTTCATAAAAATTATAAAGTCACTTTAGGAGAAAAATTAAAATCTTTTGGACACTTTTCCCTAAGCCAAAGATCAAAGCCTAAGAGAACCACCTGTCCTCAGGTACCAAATTTCAACAATGTCGTTAGTGCTCATCTCTGCTCATCCCTGTTTATCTCTTGATTGTCTCTGCTCATAAGTTGAACATTCTTAAATCTAAAAGAAGAAGAATTTGACATCGGAGGGGAGCCCAACCTACCACCCTCTATCCATCGGGGAGCCACTACTACCACCCGAAATCACTGCCAGTGGGGAGCCCAATGCTACTACCTGAGAAACATCGGCAGGGAGCCAAATCTACGACCTGCATCAACATCGAAGAGCCTAGCTTAATCCGGAATAACATCAAGGAGCACATCTCCACCTAAATCCACATAGGGAAGCTTAGTCTCAACCCGGAATTGCATAGGGGAGCACATCTCAACCCAGAATCACATTGGGGAGCACATCTCAACCCAGAATCTCATGGAGAGCAAACATCTTCCACCCATATCGAGCAAAAGGAGTTATCGCATAGGGAAGCACATCTCAAGCCATCCTATTGCCCATTGATCTTCCCAACAATGACCCGCAATAGTGATGTGGTAGAACACCTGCATCATAATCAGCTTGGGTTGTACAACATCAAGCACTCTCTCAACCCGTTGGCCAAATGGGGAGCAGTATTCCCAACAAGCCTAGCTCGTGGGTCTGATACAAACTAGGGTATACTACTATACTCTGCATAGACCAACATAGGGGAGCTAACATCTCTGACCCTATGGGTGACAAATAGGGGAGCAACATCTATGACCCTATTGTCCAGAGATCCCTAAACCCCAAGAGCCCTCCATCTCAATTCCTCACCCTAGGAGCTCAAACAGGGGGGAGAGTTGGCTCAATGTTCTCGATCGGTCCAACTCTCTAGAGATCATAAACATATCATTGTGCTCATCTCTAGTATCGGCTTGAACAACTCATTGAAGAATTCAATCAGCATGTCTCAATAGCAACACTCTCTTGTTCAGACAGGTCATCAAATCAAATATTATGTTAGAACAAATTTATATCACAAAAGGGATACCTTATTTATCCTCCCTTTCACAGAGGTAGTAACCACAAGCTTAAGCTTGTCTCGTACAGCAGCACTGTCTCAATATATGAAGATATCTCAATCCCAGCTATATACGGGATTCTCCGCCAACCGGATCCCACTCATTATTATCACAATGTATCCCTATCATATTCAAAACCTGCTCAACAGCTCTTCAAAGAGCTTCTTCAACCTACCTCACATCTAGCCATGCCAGCAACATCATACTCAACCTCGATCGTGCTTAAAGCTACAGACTTTTCATGCAAGAACATCATGGCAGATCTCATACTAAGGCAACACCCAAATGTGCTCATCAATAATGATCCCAAACAGCATCAGTACATCCATGCAGTCACATATCATGGGAAGAATATCTCAAACCAAAAATTGATCATCAAATGCAAATATATCGAAGGGTGCTTGGTGGCAACTCAATGTGTATGAAGTGGATCAATCATGAATTCACTCAAGTTCTATGCAAAACACCCACACACACATATATACGGACAGGTGTTCACACGAAACATCATGCTTCAATCCACTATCGATTGCTACGTTAGTTTCAACAATATCTCTTCATAACTTCTTGAAATTTAATCGAAGTTTCCAAGGTTTTGCATTTCCACTTTCTTTAATAGCTTCACAATATAGATTTTCTTTTCCAAACTTCAGAACGTAATTCATCATTCCATATTTATTCATTTCGAACTTCAAAGGCCATCTCCCTCTTAGTTTGATCATCAAAGGCCCATTATCTGTCAAGAACAAACCAACATCATATAAAACCAAATCAAAGTCATACCTTGGACTTCTTTTGAAGTAGAGGTTTGGATTTGCACATCTTCCTGGCTTCACAAGGAAACTGTCAATGCGGACATACCAAGCTCGAGGAGCTTGCTTCATACAATTATTTCTGCAAACCAATATGCTCAGCCTTACACAAATCAATGTTGTGCAATCAAATCAACTAAGTCAGCTTATCGAGCCTTAGATTCCAAATCAAAACAAATATCAAAATCATAAAAGTTTCTACCAATATCCTTGTGACAAATTCTTCAAACCAAATGTCAAGTAGGGCTCACATCTAAATACCAAGTCATGACTTCATCTATTGTCATGTCAACAAATTGTTATTTAAGCAATATCAAATTCCATCGGGCCATTCATATAATCATAACATGAATTATTTTTATCACTAGCATATATCAAGGATAAGTGACAATTGTTTTATACTTCAACCAATGTGCCAAAGCCAATGAAGTCGATACAGAGTATCTATTGAATACTAATATAAGTCACTGAAAGTCACTATGCCCACATAACATTGTCATCAAGGCAAATCATCAGTTACTAAGTCAAAACCCTAATTTGTTATCATAGTGAGTTCAATCAATCCATAACCCAAAACATATCTATGAACTATCAAGCATCATGTCAAAGTTTTAAAGCATCATCAATTCCAAGCCAATAAGCCAAATCTTGTCAAACCCTTGCAATTGTTATCAAATATTGTCATATACTAGCTTCAATGATCAAATCAAAATAACATACTGATATGCATATTCCGGTTCCTTGCAAACACAAGTATAGTCAGCACATTCACATTCTCTATAGTAAGTCAAACTTTCATGCTCATAGAACATTCTATTGTCTGCTCCATATCTATAGCACTGTCATACACCAAGTGCACTCCTAATCTCATGCAAAAGGGTTCAGTTTTTGTGACCTACAGGCACAACCACGCCCATAAGCCTTCTTTTGTGCAGTTGGGAGGCTATAACTGCACTGATAAGCTTGCTTCCATGCGGTTGGGGCTTATAATTTGTGAAACACTCTCTTTTCAAACCAGAACTTGTTGCAAACCAACAACATCAGATATTTGTCTATTCATGTCAAAAATATTACTTCAACAATAAAGAATCTTCTATACATTTAACGCAAATGATAATCATTATAGAGATCTTGTGGAGAGTTTCTCCCTCTTAATGGGAAGCCAATTCAGTCAACATCATTAAACACATCAAACTTTCATCAAGGGTTATAGTCATATGATTAGGGCAGCTAACAGGTGTATCATCATACTTCAAAGATTATAATCACTACATTACTTGTTTTATATTTATTAAGTCAGGACATTCAATTTTACCATATGTCATAATTACTAAGCTAATCAAGGTCAATAAGAAGATCAATCTTATTGTTATACTTCTATTATCATGTTTATCATGCTTATCATAAGCATTAGCATTAGTATCAAACTACCATATATAAGAATCAATGTGCTAGCCTTCATCATATCATCAAAAAATCCATCATGTCTAAAATGAAAGATGCTTTGCCAAATATCAAGTATACCAATATGTCAAAAATCAATGTTTCTAGGTAACTTTGTTATGACCTAATAGAATGTAATATATTGGTCCAATACCAAGAGCACCATCTCATCATGAGTACCACGAATCAAACTTACTTATACATGCATGAGCCATTCATGAGGAGGATATTTCCATCATACCTAAGGGCTTACCTTGCCATCTGTTGTTGCACAAATTGTCACGACAACGCTTAGACCGGGGGCTGTCACCCTGATTCCCGATCTCTCTGTTTAAGCATGTCTCTCGCGGCTAAGGGGGGTAGACCCTATGGGATAATGAATGAGCAACTAGGGACCAGTTGGGTTGGGAGACATGAAGGGAAAACAAGCACTAAATTGATTTTATTAGGTTAATAAACCAGTGCCTTATGAAATAGATGATTAAACGATTATTTATCAAATGCTGCAGAAATATGAACTCATTAACAATCGTTTACCGTCAAACAACTCAAAAAAAGTGTAACTTTTACCAAACGCGAGATAATCAAAAAATGCTCAATCGTTTAATGATACTCCAGCGATTAAAATTTCGAAAAAAATTAGATGCTTTAAAAAACCACGTAATTTCAAATGCTAACCAGATACCACATTCATATAGCTAATCTTCAAAATGATCATTCAAGCATGTTAAAAATGATAAACATTAATTCCCACATCAAAAATTTAGCCTAAGCAAAAAAGATAAAACATAACAAATTCCTGAGCCAAGACTGAAATTGGCAAAATATTTTTATATTTTCAAATAAAACAAAAATAAGCTAAGCAAAAACTAGATTCTAAGTAAATGAAACTTAAATCTAAATAAATTCTAAACTAAAACAAAATAGAAAGTCTAAAGATTACCTTTTATTATTATTATTATTATTTTTTTAATTAAATTTTGAGTCTAAAAACAAAACTAAGAGCCTAAATAAAAATCTAATCTAAACTAAAGTTCTAAAAAATAAAAAAGAAACTTTTTAAATTTTATTTTTTTATTTTTAATATATATTTATATATATATATATATATATATAGTTCTAAATTCAAAATTTAAATAAAACCAAACTAAAATTAAATTATAACTAGAAAACTATAAACTAAATAAAAAGAAAAATTAAAACGTGATCTATGCTAAAAGTTAAATTTGTGAAATCTAAAAATTAAATTAACACTTAACAAAATATGAACACTAACTAAATACAATTCAAAACCTAAAATCGAATTTTCACTTATGCCTTACTGCCTACGCATATAAAAAAAAAAGGAAAACCCCAACCCGTCATACAAAAATCGAATAATCTCACCTACGCTGTCTCATTTCACTGTTTTTTTTTTGTGATTGGGTATGTGCAGGTTGATGGCCGACGTATGCAGAATTGTGGATGAAGGCTTGAGGAGCTTGGAGGGATAACAGAGGACGTTGGAGCTGCAGGTATGCTGGCAACTACTGAAGAGTTGTGCAGGCAGCGTGGGACGGAGAGATGAGCGGCAGAGAGGTGTGGAAAGGTAGCTGCACGCAGGGAGTTGGCACTCAGATAGAGGCTGCGTGGATAGTTTGGACAGAAGAAAGTCACACAGATGAGCAGCGATGATGGACGCAGTGAGGATAGGAGCCGTTGGATGTAGTTGCAGGGAGTCAACGCAGAGAAAGGAGGCTGGACGGCAGCAACCTGTTTTTTTTTTTTTTTTTGCAGCTATGGTAGCGTACAGGCTGCCATTGGAAATTGATGGGGAGCCTGTTGCAAGCCCAGGGCAACACAACAAAACAAAACAAAAAAATCGAACAAACTTCTTGCAAATAATGAAACGCCAGTAGACAGATAACTGACCCTCTTTAGATAGGTTGAAAACCTGTACCTGCAACCTGAAATCAATGAAAACAAGCAAGCAGAACCTGAAAACTTAAAAAATAAATGGAACCCTATAAACCCTAAGAACCAGCTAAAATTATTTACAGCTTTGTGACTCTACAAAAGCCAGATTTGTCAATGATCCACAAAAATACTTCAGAATTTCCAGATTTACTCTGAGATACTTCAAAAATCTCTCATGCAATTCAAAAATAAATTTAAATGATAGACCCAAAATCAAAACTAGCTGGGCTCTACAGGAGAGTGCTTTGCGGGAGTTGGTTGGTTTTGCCAAGAAAAGTGGGTGTACTGCTATGGGAAGTTGACACGCAGTGGTCAACACCATCCAATATTGCAGTTGAAACATAACATTGAAACAATACGCCATATGTACCTTGTAGTATTCAAATACTTGTACACCTTCTTATTTGACATAGACACCTAGAGCACTTTGTCAATTTTCATCAGGTTCCTCTTTTCCTTTTTCCGAACTAGCTCTTTTCTTTCTGCACTAGCCATCTTTTCCTGCACCTAAGATGATCCTTAAGAAGGATCCACTTATCACATCTTATCAGGAGGTTAGAAGTATCCAAATACTCAAATATACATGCAGGAAGTATAATCAATAATCAAATCAATAAATCTAAGAGAGTAAAGACATAAAGGAGTAACATAAATTGAAAAGGGTACTTATCTTGAATGAGAGGTGATCATCTCCCTCTTGAATCAGCCTTCAAGATTCATCACTGACCATTGTCCATATAACATTAATGCCTTCAATCTATTCGTCAACTTTAGCAATAACGAAGGCCTTATTGAGACTATCCCATCTAGGGTTGCATCAAACCTATCACAAGTGCTAGAACAGCTTCACATTGATCATGCTAGGGTTTCTAGATTGCATATCTTAAATCTTTGTCATAATCCAGGGTTTCTTTCAAACCCTAACCTTATAATATCCATTAAACCCTAATAACCAGATTGCCTAGGGTTTCCTACAAACCCAAGTATTCTTTTAGGTCTCCTCCATCTTCTCTTGCTTCCATCAATGGTGTCTTCATAGGGGTGATTTCCAATGACTTTTCTTCAGCACAGCTCTGATTCCATATTAAATTTTCTTTAGGGTTATATTGTTCTTTGCTTTGATAATTGCATTTCATTATTTCCATATTAAATTTACCCCATAACATCATATCATTATTCAGATTTACAACACTATTCAACAACATATTCAAGTATATAGAAAGAACAATATCATCATCAATGCAGCGGAACATAAAGGAACAATAGAAAAAAAAGCATTCACACATAAAGACACCAGAACTGGTCAGAGACCAAGGCAAAACCCACTATGGGAAAAACCCTTTCAAATTCTTCTTATTAGATTGCCATTGAATGATTCAGCGAAAGAGAGTACAATGATCCATATCTTCATCCATATAACTATCCAGCAAAAACAGTTAAACAACATTCATGAGATGAACCCAACAATGTCAATAATCAAAACCCTAATTCAGAAGCTTGTAATCAACTATCATTGTTTGTGGTCAACTAAAATCTGCGATCAACTGACAAAATTCAAACCTAGGTATCAACCGCAAGGAGAGAGAGTCGTTTGTGCGGCTGAAACCCTTCAACCGCACGCATAGACTTGTATGCCTGCGTTTACAGTGGAAATATGCCTGTGACAAGCCTGCGATTGTGACCCAAAACCCTAGATACATGTGCAAGCTTCGGACCTTGCAATTTCAGACTTGTGTGAGTGAACTTCCACAAACCATCTCAGACCTGTGTGAGACAAAACAAAAGAAAGAAGAAGAAATGATCATAATGATGATGTCCAAATGAGGTTGAGGTCACTTGTATTGATAGACTTCCAAGGATGTCCAGTTTGCTTTAGGGCCGACCTAATCAAATATGCACGTGGGCTTTAATTCAAAAATTCACTTTCCCTTGTCCAAATTGAGTGCTTCAATAGTCAAAATTGGTCCTCTCGAAAAGAGGAATCTCGTCCCATGGTTGGAATTTGTCACTGTGTTGCCAAATTAACACGGCCTACTATGCATTGGCTATCATCACAATGTTATAGTCTATGACAACAATGATAAAAGTTCAGTTGTACATTACTAGTGGTACTATTTCACAGTGGTACTTTTGCAAGGCTAACCCATCTCCGCCTCTAAGTATCAGGATTTCTATCAGGATGAAGAAACAAAGGAATCTAAGCTTGATGACATTGCATATGGACTTCATTAAGGAGGAAAGGATCAAGAGGGAGTTAATAATTTCCTACACTCAGCAATTTCTTCCTTAATCAATAGATAAGTACTTCATATTCTTCTCCCTTGATTATTATTATTATTTTTATTCTTTGGTCAGCCTCTTGCCTTTGGATTTTTTGCTTGGTTATAATTATTTCTTCCATGGCCTCTTGAATAAGGTTTACAGGTACATCATGAAAGTTGTCAAGACAATGATTTTCGCAATAGATGGCAACATCAAGAAGGACAAGGCAAGGTTGTGACAAGAGGGTTCTCCGAGTAAGAGGGATTGGACTACGAGAAGATTTTTGCTCCAATCACCAGATGGTCATATTCTTGGACTCAAGCTTAGAATCAATAAGAATGTTTGTTGTTTGAAAGGAAAGATTGTACAGATTGTTAGGACATCCAGGACTGTGCTAGATGACCAAAAGAGCTTCTAGTTCCGAGGGAGCAGACAGTTAGGCAGAGTGGAAGGGGCAACCTTCCAAGAGGATGTCATGGGTTAAGATTGTCAAAAATGCTCAGAGACAAAAGGTCTCTAGGAGCAGTGTGCCTTCTTTGAGGAAGGACTTGCATATATGACAGAAGGAGCAACAACAACAGATGGACTTACTTACATGACAAAGGGAGCAGCAATGGCAGAAGGACTTGCTTCCATGATAGAGAGAGCAACCAAAACTATCACAGGAAGACCTGCTTCAGTGTTAGAGGGAGTTGACCTCTGAGATTGAAATGTAGAATTATCGTCGGATACACTTTCTTGGATTGGAGATTCAAATTTGGTGGATCTCACAATGTACAGGCAATTCATTGAATCTTTGTGCCTAATTTACAGAGGCCTAATACTTGCTTTGTGGTAAGCACCCTCAACCAGTTTATGGTTAAACAGAGGTATGTACAATGGGTTGCAGCAAAGCATGTGGTACCTGTGTTTTACAATTGGATATGGCTTGAGATATGTCTTAGGAGATGAAGTGAGGTTGCAGGAATATACAAGTTCAGGTTTAGCAATAAATCAAATGCGGAGTATATCACAGCCAGTATCACAAGACATGAAGTAGTGTGGCTTCAAAAGCCAAAAGGACATGGACAGGTCACTTCATCTTAGACATGGTGCAGAGAGAAGCAATATAGCTCTAGTACATATCCACAAATGACCAGATTGTGGACATACTTCAGAGACGAGCTTGGTATGATGTTAAATGTCTCCCTCATTGAGGAGTGATGAGGTCTTTGCAAGATTGGGCAAACCATCTGCTAAAGCCATTAGCGATTTTCGCTGGGTCATAAAGGACTTTGACTAAGGGATATGGATACAATAACCTGAAAAACCCGAAAGACTTGGCTAGGTCAAAAAGGAATTTGACTGAAAAAAAGTGAATAGCCCAAGGCAATTACAGGAGCAAATTATAGGATTGGACAAATCTTCTCCTGAGAAGCTAGAAGGACTTGGCTAGGTCATAAAGGATTTTGACCAAAGGAGATAGATGTAATTCACCTGAAAAGCCAAAAGAACTTGGCTAGGTCATAAAGGACTTTGAACAAGAGGGCGAATGGTCTAAGGCCAGATTCTCTCTTGAGAAGCCAAAAGGACCTGGTTGTGTCATTAAGGACTTTAACCAGAGGAGATAGATATATTTACCTAAGAAGCCATAATGGACTTTGGCCAGAGGTAATTGGCCCTGGATACTCATGTGCATGTGAGGAGTTACATTGCCCACTCTAGGTTGGAATTATCTATAGACATGCATCATCATGACAAGCTCATGAACTCTTCTCAAGGAAGGAGAAATTTCAGCTAAAGGGGAAATTTGTTGCAACCAAGGAGAATACCTCCCTCACTAAGAGGGAGTGTTGATTTTTGTGTAGCATCAAGAGGTATTCTTGCATGGAAAGAGGCCTCCTAAGTTGACCTAGGAAAATTATGAAAATTAAAATATAAAAGTTTAATTTTAGAGGTTCATGTAGGCTCCAAACTGTCAAGTCAGCCCCATCATGAAAGGGTGTGACCCTTGGTCACAACCCACCCATTTGACAAATATAAATACACAAAGAGACAACCTCATTTCGACCACCCACACACAACAACATATTTTTTGAAGCAGTCGCAAAAAGGAGTTGATTAGAGGATGAATTGACCAAGTTTTTTAAAGTTTGACCAAGCTTGACTGTTGACTAGCATTGACTTATCTATTTTTGGGCAGTTTCACCAACATTGACTAGTTAGAATTTTGACCAAGTTTGACTAGTTTTGGACTTGGATTTTAGCACAAATTTCTAAGATAATTTGTAATTGTGAACCTTGTTGAAAGACAATTTCTCCTAGAAGAAAAGTTGTTGGGTTTTCTCCCAAGTTTGGGTTTCCTAGTGTTGAAAATGTAACTAGTTTCGGTCTTCATAATTGTTGTTGTACTCATCTCAATATGTATCCTATGTAACAAACAAAAGAAGAAAAGAAAAAGTTATTATTATTAAAGCATGGGTTTCATGGTTTTTTATTGATTGTCTTCTACGTAAAAGCATGTTCTTCATGCTTGTAGGGTTTGTTAGGTCTTAGGATATATTGTCACGAGTCAAAAGAGTCAATATCAACCGTTTCAGGCAAAATGTAATTGGAAAAAGGGTTATTTTTTAGTCTAGAAAGTCCTTGAAACTCCAAAAGTACAAGTCGACCCTGGCAACTTCAAGTTAGCCTAAAGGAGAGAATTCGACCCCTTGGAAAGGTTATATAAAGGAGCAGTTCGACCTCATTTGGGACTCACTCATCCACAAGATCGATCACACAAGAAGAAGTTCAATATTTAGCTGGGAAGCAAGAGAAAAGAAGAGCGAAGGTCTAAGAGAGAAGAAGAATCCAAGAAGGAAGAAAAATCTTTGTTTTTGGGCACTATCTCTCTGACACGTGCGAAGTTATAGGGTTTCTGGTGGTGCAAAGGTAGGCCGAAATTGCGGGTCTAATTTGCAGGAGGACAAAGTGCAGCGTCTTGTAGTTGGAAGGAAGAATACACTATCTTGAGCTCATTGACCTTGGGAGGAGTTGTCTTGCTCTAAGAAGGTATCAAGAGGCAACTGGATTAGGGTTTCTATACCAGCTACAAGACCAAAATTACAGGGTCAAAGTTGAAGGACGAGTTGCAATATTGAAGCTAGCAGGTCGAAGTTGCCGTTTGAAGCAGGTTGATGTAGAAACAAGGAAGGACTTGGCCTCGGGTTTGGATCTTTGTGTCTCATTTTTTAAGCAGATTCTATAAGAAAAGAAGAGTTTAATAGGTTTTCCCTTTGGAGGGGTTTTGCCCTAACTGAGAGCCTAATCTTTGTGTCCTCTATTGTCACTGTTTCGTTCTTGAAATTTGTTTGATGAAAAGATCTAACTAAAGAACTGAAGAAGAATAACTAAAGTTCACAAGCAAATATTAAGGTTAAGGAAAATTGGAATTAAATGAGATGCCATTTTGAATTTTCCAACATGGTATCAGAGCTAAGGTGACCAAGAAAGCAGTTGGAAGGATTATCTTATGGACACAAAGAAGGGTTTGCTCGTCAAGGGGAATCATTTTTGAAAGAAATGAAGTAGAAAACCTATTGTTTTGGAAGGAGGGTTTCTACATTGAAGAAGATTAAGACTACATCAAGCTCTCATTAAAAGAAGGCTTGAGAGGAAGACTACAAGAAATATTGTTTATTAAAGAGAAAGAGATCTATCTAAAGGCTCATTGAAAGAAAGAAGCATCAAAAGGATATCGGTATCCTTCATCACTCTTGAAAGTTTTTTGTTGGAGGAATCCTAGGAAACATCTTTCAAGGACATTATTGAGGTTTCTTCAAGGGTCTTGAGAGCATCAAGAAAGATTGAAGACATTATCTCGATTATCAAGTAAGTGTCATATTATTACTCTATGTCTAAATCTGCAAGTCATATAGATTATTTCTGCAAGGAGAGCAATAAGTTCATTAGAGCATCAAATTACCTAGCCTGGAAGAAAAGGATTGACCTGGCACTTACAGAACATGAGGTAATGGAGTATGTTACTGATGAAATCATTGAACCTAACAAAGACAAAACTCAAGATCTAGCAAAGTACAAGAAAGGGGAAGTTAGGGCACGAAGGATCATAGTTAAATCCATTAAAGATCATCTTGTTCTATTTGTTGCAAATTTGAAAACTTCCAAGGCTATGTATGACAAGCTAGTGAACTTGTACTTTGTGAGTAAATCAAGACAAAAGATGTCTTTGCGGAATAAACAATACAAGATGAAGAAATCAAAGACTGAAAATATGGCATCCTTTCTGATGAAGATCTCTCAACTAAGAGATCACTTGCAAGAACTTGGAGAGAGAATTTGTGATTCAAAAATGACCATTTGTGTATTAAATGCATTGCGACCATAATGGAGCAACTTTGCAACAAGCATCTACTCTAAGAGAGATTCAACTCCCTTTGATGAGTTGTGGGCACAATGCATTTTGGAAGAATCAAGGATCAAGGTAAAATATGGCATTGGATCAGATGAGCAGTCTCAAGCCTTTCCAGCTCAAGGCAAGAAACTGAAGAAGGGAAAGTTCGAGAAGTCCAAGAAGCACTAAAGAATTTTTACTATTGAAGAAGGCACCATATTTGTCAAGTTCTCTATGAAGATTGATCTTTCCTTTAGAATAGTATGCATTGTTGCTTACTTTAAAAGAATTTTGACTTTGCATAACATCATAGAGAAAAGAATGTGTTAGTAGCATATGTAGAGTCTACTTGGTTGAATTGCTTTGTAGAAATCATCTAGTCTTTGAGAATAAATAGATAGACCATTTTGCATATTGTTCATCCAAGCATTATCTAACATTATGTTAGAGGCAGTCATCATGCATAGACGGATCATCATGATTCCGAAGGAACCATCATTGTGAAAGGCTCTTAAGAGAAGCATTATGACAAGGTTAGTATTCATTCCATGTAATATGGAAACAATACTAGCAAAGGGATGAAGAAATGAAATGATACAAACAAGATTAAGACTTTCTCTAGAATATGTAAATAATTATTAACATCCAGTAAAATCTCTCGAAAACAAAGTCTAGTCAATAATAAATATCCTTTTCATAAAGTTGATAAACGCAGCCATTCGAGCCCTCGAGAAGCCTCTAGATTAAACCGGACTGTCGGAACCACCTTGATTTATAGCCGACGACCATTTTCACTTCATTTCGTCTGCTCATTTGCATTCAACCAAGAACTTTCGTAGTGTTTTTGAAGTTGCTGGTATCGATGTGGAAAGTGGCAAAACAGCATGGAAATTGGCCGACCACCCTAAGCTCCCGAAGGGTAAGCTAGTAGCGGTGGTAGTAATGGACGGATGGGGCGAGAATATATCATACCAATACAATGCAATTCACGTCGCAAAGACTCTCACCATGGATTTCCTCAGTGGACAATTATCTCTCTTCGCCGTATTTGTGACTGGTCGCAAAATCGCATTCTAGAGTGTTAGAGATGCCACTGGACAATGCAGCCTGGCCAAATATGCAAATATGCGACTATGGGACATTCACGAGTCGCAGTTCCTTTCCACTATATTTGCGACTAGTCGCAAAATCGCATTTCAAGTCTTCTAGATACCACCGGAAAATGCGACCTGGCCAAAAAAATGCGACTATGCGACCTGGGCTAGCATACGTTCCTGCTGCTGGAGTACGCGGGAAGAACAGTGGATGCCCGCAGTTGAGGTGAAAACTGGCTATATACCCGACGCCTGTACGCGAGAACTTTTGCAGGATCGGTTTCCGTCTGTATATAATCCCTTCTCAAGGCAATGCCGGAACTCGAAGCAGCGTGAGGTCAGAAGAACACAGAGAACAAAAAGAAACCCCTTCCTCTCTCTGCACTTTACTTTGCTGATTTAATAGGAAAGGAGAACAATATGCGGTTTATATTATCAAGAAAGGCGTTCCAGAAGGTTCGATTTCTCTTTTATCATATCATATCTACTATGTTGCGCTTCTGATGAACTGAATTAACTAATTTTTATTTTTAGACCTTATGAAGGGTTTAGGGTTTATAACCTCCTTCAAATGGAATAGCGAAGAGTTGAAGCGAAGTACCACATCAGGCTTGAAAATATTGTGAACAATAGAAGCAAAGTACCAGATCTAGCAATGAGAGCACTCGGCCTCAATCACTGGAGAAACTCCTCTGCTCGCGCGTAGCAATGAGAGCACCACCTTAAAATGGAATAGCGAAGAGTTGAAGCGAAGTACCACATCAGGCTTGAAAATATTGTGAACAATAGGAGCAAAGTACCAGATCTACCAATGAGAGCACTCGGCCTCAATCACTGGAGAAACTCCTCTGCCCGCGCGTAGCAATGAGAGCACTCGGCCTCAATCACTGGAGAAACTCCTCTGCTCGCGCGTTTCCAGTCACCGAAAACCGAAGACCAAATCTTCATCCATGTTGAGCGGATGCTGCCTCGGTCAAATGTAGACTCATGAAGCCCAATCCGAGGGATCTTTTCACCCTTAAAAGTAGTGTATAAATAGAGGTAAAGAAGTGTATAAATAGAGGTGACATTTCCCCCATTTGGACATTCACTCATCACACATCATATCATCTCTTTTCTCTTATTTAGTTAATACAGCGATTGGAGGGAGCTTCTCTTCTACCCACGTGTGGCAAGAGGCCGAGTTTCGCTGGGGTAAAACAAGTTGAAGTTTCAGGGCGTTGTTGACTTTGATTTTTGGGTCAAGATTTTTCTAGGCCGCATTTCTTAGCACAAAAATCAAGGAGTTTGGATAAGGTTTACCAACATTGACTTCAGATTTGACTGCTAAAAATTACAGTAGTGTTTCTCTCTCCTTTGACTACGTTTGACCAACTTGTTTTGGGTTGATTTTGACTCTCTTGGAAAGCCGAATTGGACTGTTGTTTGAAGGATGTTTTGGGGCAACTTTGACCACCATTGACTTTTTTATTAGCGCTGATTTAACTGTTGCTTTGGCATACCTATTTTGGGCTTATATATATGATATTTGTACTCTCTCTCTCTGCTGAACTATTGAAGAATAATAAGAAGATTTGATCAAAAGGTTTCCCCACATTGGGGTTTGTCCCTGGTATCAACCATATCTTGTGTCATCTTGTCTTGGCTTATTTTCTGCATATGATTTTATGTTCTATCTGCGCTTATTGTCAATGTTTATAAGATATTGTGATTGGTACTGAATATAATTTGAACTTGCCATTGGGTCGCTAAAGGAACATTGAAGTAAATTGTCTTAAGCATAGAACATACCATTGTTATCTAAAATTAACATGGTATCAGAGCTAAGGTGAAAACAAGGCTCAAGCAAGAGTGAAGCAAAGGAATCACTAAGGGAAGTTGTTGGACAAGGACTTGGAACTAGTCCCAATGACGATTACATCTTTCTTCAAAACTGAGGACAATCTTAAGGACAAATCTGACTATCATGCATGGAAAATGACTTTGGATTTGAGTTTGGAAGAGAATGATACCATGGACTATGTCAAAGGAAGAATAATTGAGCCTCCTTCAAATGCATTTGTTGTTGTTCAAACAAAGTACAAGAAAGGTGAGGTAAAAGCTAAGAAGATTATTGTTGATTCCATTCATAAGCCTTTGGTTGCATATATTTCTGATTTGGAAACATCCAAGGAGATGTATGAAAAGTTGGTTGGAATGTTCAAAGTGAACAATGCAAATCAAATCCTCTTTCTCAAGAACAAGTTGAAAGATATCAAGATGGATAGAAGAAAATCCATCCAATCTAACTTCATGAGGATCACCGAGATCAAGAATGATCTCCTATCTATTGGTGAAATCACTGGTGACTGGGAACTCTCTCTTATTGCCCTTGGGGGCCTTACAAAAGATTGGGATGTGTTCAACACTACCATTTTCAACAATGAAAGGATTCTGGGATTTGATGAACTATTGGTCAGATGCAATCAAGAAGAAATAAGGATAATGCAAAGAGACAAGCCCTCCAATGGAAACAATCTTATTGCCTTCTTCGCTCATTCTAAGAAAAGGAACAAAGTTGTTCCAAGGAATCAAGGACAAGGGTTCAAGTCGAGATTGAAAGAAGGAAGAAAAGGAAGGTGCTTCAATTGTAACAGGTTTGGCCACTTCGCTAGAGAGTGTCCTCACAAGAAGGATACTCCAAGAGATGATGACGATAATAACAACAACTTCAAGGGAAATGGCAATCAAAGGAACAACAGGTTCAATAACAAAGGAAAGAGGAATGCTCCTGCTACTTGAAATAGAGGTGGTCGTCCTCCCAAGAAGTCGAGAAACTCCAGGTATGAAGAAGTTAATGTTGGTGTAAAGAAAAAATAATTTTATCTTATTTCTGTCCTCTCCACTGCCACTCCTCTGGTTACATTGGACCATTGGTTGATTGATAGTGGTACCTCAAGGCACTTCACTAGGTACAAAGAAGCCCTCTCTAACTTGGTTGAAAAAAAGACTAATATGGAGATTATACTTGGAGATAATGCCACTTATCCCATGAAAGGAGTCGAGATCGTTACTCTTCACTTAAATCTAGGTCAAACCCTTCACCTACAAGAAGTGTTATATGTACTTGACTTGAAAAAGAACTTGGTTTCTATTTCTACGATGGAAGGCAAAGGTTTTAAGGTGCCATTCATTGATGGGAAGGTTTGTCTTTGGCAAAGGAATCCAAGAGATGCATTCACTCTAGGATTTAGGGTTGGAGGAAGTCTATTGGGAGCAATGATTTGTGACACCTCTCTTCAATATGAATTATGGCACCAAATATTTGTTTGTCGTCATTTTAAAGCCTTACCCGATGTAAGGAAGATGGTCACATGGATGCCCAAGTTCAACTTGAATCATGAAGGTGTTTGTCAGGGATGTGAAGCAGGAAAACATACAAGGGGACCGTTCCCCTCAAGTGAGACTCAAACCACTGATATTCTTCAATTGGTCCATTATGACCTATCAGGTATGTTCCCCGTGACATCTTTGGGTGGATATTTGTATTATGTTATTTTTTTGGATGACTTCTCTCGCAAGACATGGATCTATTTCTTAAAAAAAAAAAAAACGAAGTATTCAAATGTTTTATCTTCTTCAAAGCCTTTGTCGAGAATCAAATAGGGAAGAAGATCAAAATATTGAGGACTGATAATGGGACCAAATATGAGTCTAATGAATTCAAAGATTATTGTAGAGAAGTTGGCATTAAGAGGGAGAATACCACTGCATATACTCCTGAACAAAATGGTGTTGCCGAAAGGAAGAATCGTACTATCGTTGAAGCCACTTAGGCTATGCTTCATGATCAAGGTCTTTCCGAAGTTCTTATGGGGAGAAGTTGCCAACACCATTGTGTATGTCCAAAACCGATGCCCACATCAAGCTTTGGACTTCAAGACACCCGAAGTAGTATTCATCGGTAAGAAACATGATGTTTTTCATTTTAGAATTTTTGGTTGTCCCCGTATAATTTCATGTGGCGAAAGAGAAAATAAACAAACTAGATGCTTATGGGAAGAAAGGAATGTTTGTGTGCTAGAGTGAAATTCGAAGACATATAGAATCTATGTGCCTAGTCAAAGGGAAGTTGAATTATGTCACAATGTCACTTTTGATGAAGATTCTGCACTTAGAAAGATCTGAGATCTTCCTATTCCTAGGAAGGACAATAATGATGGTGATGTAGGAAAGCAGGATGGACCTCCATCTGATGAACCAATGGTTGATGTTGAAGGTCTGATGGATCTCATTGATCCACCTCCTAGTGATCCCTCTACTACAAGGAAGAGGCCTTTGTGGCTCAATGATACTCTTGAAGATGTTGAGAAACACATTGTTTCGAGGGGGACATTTCATGAAACCAAGAAGCTGAATAGGTACCAAGAGTACTTATTTGCCATGAGTATCGTTGTGTAATTTGAGCCTTGTGCATTTGAAGAAGCTGTGAAGCAAAAGGTTTGGAAGGATGTGATGAACGGAGAGTTTGAGTCAATCATGAAGAATGATGTCTGGGATGTGGTTTCTAGACCTAAGGATAAGTCCGTGGTCACTTTGAAATGGCTCTACAAGATCAAACATGGAGCTAATGGGAGTGTTGAGAATTTCAAGGCCAGATTTGTAGCTAGAGGCTTTTCTAAAAAAAGAGTAGACTACGATGAGATATTTGCACCAGTTTCTCGATATACCACCATCTGTTCGATCATAGCCCTTGTTGCCTCGTAAGGATGGAACCTTCATTAGATGGATGTCAAAACTGCCTTCTTGCATGGTTCACTCAAGGAGGAAGAATATGTGGAACAACCCGAGGGGTTCGAGGTTCAAGATCGTGAGACACATGTATGCAGGTTGAAGAATCCCCTCTATGGGTTGAAGCAAGCTCCTAGGGCTTGGTATGAGAGAATTGATAGTTATCTTATGAAGCTGGGATTTACAAGAAGCGATGTTGACCTAAACCTATACTTCAAGGTTGAAAAGGACATACCTCTTATTCTGGTCCTTTATGTGGATGATCTCTTTATGACAAATGATAACCCTCTCATTCATCAATGCGAGAGGGAGTTGGCCTTCGAGTTCGAGATGAAGGAACTAGGATTAATGAATTATTTCCTAGGGTTGGAGGTCTGGAAAAAGGCAAGTGAAATTTTCCTTTATCAAGGAAAATATATTGTGAAGCTACTTGAGATATGTGGGATGGTGGACTGCAAGTCCGTGACTGTTCCGATGGAACTCAACTTCAAGAAGTTATGTGGAAGTGTTTTTGGGCCCAAATTGGCGAACCTTACCGAGTATCGTCAACTTGTGGGAGCATTGATGTTCTTGGTCAACTCTCGTCCTGACATATGCTTCGTCGTGAACACATTGAGTCAATATATGGTCGAGCCTCATCACATTCATTAGATTGTTGCCAATAATCTTTTGAAATATCTTTGGGGCACAATCCAATATGGACAGAGATACACTATCAGGGATTTGAGGCTTCATGGATATACAAATGTTGATTAGGCTGGCATTGTGGTGGATCTTAAGAGCATGTATGGGTGTTGCTTCTCTCTGTGGTATGCTTCTATATCTTGGATGAGAAGGAAGCAAAAATTAGTTGCACTAAGCACCATCGAGGCCAGATACATTGCTACGAGTATGGCCTGTTGTGAAGCAATTTGGTTGAGGAAGCTCTGCAGTGAGCGATTTGAGCATGTGCAAGATACCACTATAATCTTCTGCAACAACTAGAGTGGAATTCTTCTTTTAGAGAATCCCGTGTTCCATGACTGCTCCAAGCACATTGATATTAGCTACCAATTTATCCAGGATATGGTACAATGGGGAGTAGTTAGGTTCCAACACATTAGGATAGATGAGCAAGTTGCAGACATTCTCAGGAAGCCTCTAGGGAAGGTCAAATTCTTAACCTTCCAAGAGAGACTTTGAGTCGTGGAATGACCCTCTTATGAGGGTCCCATATGAGTTGGACATAAAGCTTTGGGAGCTCTTCAGGGCATGGGGTACTTCTTGGAGCTAGCTATGAAAGGCCATAGGGTGAGTGGTTCACCTTCACCTAGTGGTGTGCTAGATACAGGGTGAGCGGTTCACCTTCCCCTGTGATACCCCATTATGGTTGACATGTGTGTAGGGTGAGTGGTTCACCTTCACCTACCCGGACACATGTATGTAGGGTGAGTGGTTCACCTTCCCCTACGGTTGACATATGCATAGGATGAGTGGTACAACTTCTCTTATGGCATATGAGCAGGATGAGTGGTTCACCTTGTCCTGTTGATGCCCCATAGAGTCTACGACTCATGGGAAGTACCTTTCATCTAGCTAATGAGTTGGGAAAAGATGGTTAGGGACCATATCACTACCGATGACGCATCATGTACTATCATACTCCCTATGACTAGGATGCATGGTGTTCAACAACTTGATATGGTATCAAGGACTGACTTTAGTCAGTGGAGAGTGGCATGATACACTCTTGATCACTTCTTCATTATTTCTTCATGGTTCAGCAGGGTAGAGTAGTGATGGCATGATGGTTCAAGCTAACAAGTTGGCATGATGATGGATTGGCAGGTGGAATTCTTCCTAGTTGAGAGGGAGTGTTAAAATTGGCAACTATGGCAAAATTCCACCTTAGGACAACTCATATGATGAAGATGATTATTGCATTGAATTCCTCTTTCGGAGAGGTACAATTTTGATATAAATATCATCTCATTCTAACAAACATAAATGGAATTATGAATTTATTCTTATTATCGACAAATTGTCAAGGTCGACCTCAATCAAATGTAGGCTCATGAAGCCCAATGGATGTGTCTCTTCACCCTCAACGAAGTGTATAAATAGAGGTGACCTTTACCTCACTTGGACACTCACTCATCATACATCACATCATCTCTCTCTTCTCTTATTTGGTTTGTACAACTATTGGAGGCAGCGTTTCTTCTTTGCACGTGTGGCAGGAGGCCGAGTTTTTCTGGGGTAAAATAGGTCGAAGTTTCAGGGCGTTGACTAGGGGTGATTTCACTAGTGTCGACCTTGATTTTTGGGCCATAATTCTGATTTTTCTAGGCCTCATTTGTTGGCACATAAATCGAGGAGTTTGGGACAGGTTGACCAGCATTGACTTCAAATTTGACTGCTAAAAATTACAGCAGTGTTTCTCTCTCCTGGTCATTTGGCTGAAAAGGGTTGTGGCCAGTCGAGCAGTGGAGAGCCCGGTTATAACTGTGTTGGACATAGGGGCGGCTCTCATTCCATGTGCGTGGATGTTTTGAGTTGTACATGCGCAAAATGTGTACGATCATCATGTTGACGACCTCTGTCTGGCCATCAGTTTGGGGATGGAAAGTTGTGGACTTAGTGAGCTTGGTGTCCAGCATCAACCAAATAGTGGACCAAAATGTATTGAGGAACCTATTGTTCCAATCTAAGATGATATACTGTGGGATCCCAAAGTGTACCCACACTCGTTCAAAGAAGAGTTTAGCAGTGGCTTCAGCTGTGATATTCTTCTTGCAGGGCACCATAATGGCCATCTTCAAGAATCCGTCGACAACCACAAAAAGACAGTTGTTTCCATGCTTAGTAGAAGGAAGGCCCGACACGTAATCCATGGATATGGATTCCCAAAGTCGACTAGGGGTAGGTAGCCGAGTATAGAGGCCTTGTCTCTTGATGGTCGGTTTGGCAATGGTGCAGGCAGTACAAGATTTGATGTACTTCCCGACATCCTGTCGAAGATTCGGCCAATAGAAATACTTTTGCAGTACTGCCATCATTTTCTCGACCCCAAAATGCCCAACAGCCCAACTATAGTGTGCTTCCCAAATGAAGCAATCGTGCCAAGATGATGTGGGAAGCGCACTATAGTTGGATTGTTGGGCATTTTGGGGTCGAGAAAATGATGGCAGTACTGCAGAAGTATTTCTATTGGCCGAATCTTCGACAGGATGCCGGGAAGTACATCAGATCCTGTACTGCCTGCAGCATTGCCAAACCGACCATCAAGAAACAAGGCCTCATACTCCGCTACCTACCCCTAGTCGACTTTGGGAATCCATATCCATGGATTACGTGTCGAGCCTTCCTTCTACTAAGCATGGAAACAACTGTGTTTTTGTGGTTGTCGACGGATTCTCGAAGATGGCCATTATGGGGCCCTGAAAGAAGAATATCACAGCTGAAGCCACTGCTAAACTCTTCTTTGAATGTGTGTGGGTACACTTTGGGATCCCACAGTATATCATCTTAGATTGGGACAATAGGTTCCTCAGTACATTTTGGTCCACTCTTTGGTCGATGCTGGACACCAAGCTCACTAAGTCCACAGCTTTCCATCCCTAAATTGATGGCCAGACAGAGGTTGTCAACAAGATGATCGTACACATTTTGCGCATGTAAAACTCAAAACATCCACGCACATGTAATGAGAGCCGCCCCTATGTCCAACACAGCTATAACTGGGCCCTCCACTGCTCGACTGGCCACAACCCTTTTCAGGTGGGTTTGGGATTCCAGCGACTATGTCATGTTATCCCCTACAATTCCCAGGCTGAGGAGGTGATCGAAAGAGGTAACTTCAAACCACTTGCAGTTCAACAGCTAGACCTATTAAAATAGAGAGGGATTTCTCTAAGGATTTCACAGTGAATGACTGGAAGAGAAATGGATTTTAGGCTAGATATAGTAGTTTTAGTTGAGTTTTTGAAAAATTAGGGTTTTTGGGTTGCTGGACCAAGGATGAGAAAAAGAAATTAGGTCAAGGTCTCAAAGGGTTGTAGTAGCAGGCATGAAGAGGAGAAAGATAGTAGTGTCTTGTGATGAATATGAGAATTTAGTCAATGTAGTGTAGGGTCTGAAAAGCTTAGAAGGTCATAATGAGTATGTATTACCATGAATTCATTAATCTAGAAGAAGAAACATAGAAATGATTTTCCACATAAATAAAGCTTTGAATATAAAGAATTTTGCCTATATAAATGTAAGGAAAATCATTGAGGAAAGCAAACACGCTAATAAATATGGATTCATTCATAAGAAACTGACATAGAAAGAAAACAACATCACAAACTCACTACACATGTATTCCTGAAAAATAATTGCAAATGCTCATGTGATTAACTGAGTGAAAGCATAACATACAAGTTCTCTCCTCTGAAGCCCAACCCTTATCTCTGAAGGAGAAATGATACATATAGACTCAAATAAACAGCTTCCCCACTCTTTTCTTAGACTTTGATTTGAGTTTTGCTTCATTTATGAGGCCTAATTAACCATAAAAACAACATATCGTGTTAATTTATTCATGATTACATCATCTAGACTTCTAACTACTGAAGTTACATCATTAAGTTACTTTTGACCAAGTCTGTTATGAAACCAGCTCAAGAAAAGATATAAAAGATAGATCAACGACTTAGAATTCAGCCTCTTCGAGGGGGCAACCTCCTTTACATTACATAAATGAACAATTCTTG
>APFE030253299.1:15779-30425 GCA_000404065.3 Pinus taeda | reverse complement strand
TTTCTATATATAGGAGTCTAAGGAGTCACAATATAATCCAGCCGACCTAACAATAATAATATAAAGCCACAGAAATAATAATAGAGAGATTCTATGGGGCACAGAAATAACAATATGTGGGTAATAGGGGCATAACAATATAAATAAGGGGTATAACTACCATAGTAATGGGGTAATCACTAGTATTATAGGGACCCAACAAAGTCAAACTAAAAATATGAGAAATTACACAGTGGAATTTTTAATTGAAAACTTAGAAAATTGCAAAAGCACAGCACCAATTTTGAGGCCACTTTTAGGTGCCTTTCTGAAGTCAAATTTGAAATATGAGAGAACGGTAAACTAGCCTTTCTTGTATATTTTCCAGAACATCTTGAATTTTTTAAAACTACCCATGGGAAGGCCTTCAAAAATTGATGCTCCCAAGTTGTCTCCAAAAGCGCAGTGCTTGTCAAAAAGAGGGGCAGAATGTTGATTTTTGACCCCTTTTTGTCATTTTTTCTCAAAATATGAGCCGTTTCTGAGAAATCTGATGAAATGGGTTTTGAGAGGAGGTCACCAACTTTCCAAAAATGCATGATACTTGTCAAGTTTTGCGCCAAAATTCACTAGAAACCAGAAATTCTCAAAAAACCTCCAAAATTGGTCCAGAAGTGCTAAATGAGGTATACTATGCTCTCACGGATGCTTCAACAATCATATCCAACTTATCCCTCTCATTCTTGTCTTTTAGGGTTTCCTTTAACTTGTTTTGGATTTGCTTGAGCATGATGTTGCAAATCATGTTTCTGGTTCGGTAATGGTGGGCCATGTGCCTCAATAGCTAGTTGTCCCTGTTAGCCTTGTCAAGAAGCTGCTCTATATGGCCATTGACCTTACCTAGCTAATACTCTTTGTCTTCATTAATTTCCAAAGCAATTCTATCTTCAATGTCTAAGTCTTCATCCAGAAGGTTTTGGTTTTTTTCTTTCTGCAATGCTCTTTTGAGACCCTTTGTCCTTGGCTTCTTCTTTCCAACCTGCTTTCCTGTTCATCATGCTCTAGCACTGCTTTACCTTTGTCTTCTTGCTTCAACATCTTGGATTTCTCTTTGTCCATGATTAGTTGTTTGGCCTTGAGTTAACTGTTTTCTTGCTCAAGGAAAGAAATGATAAATCTGGGCCTTGCCAAATTGTCCATGAGCTCTCTAATTTGGGAATCCATCTCCTTGATAATTTGTTGCAAGTTTGAATCCTCATATGCTACCTCCAAGTCAACTAGTTCAAAATCATGCTCAATTATCTCCTCATCCTGTAAATGTGATCCCTGTTGTGCTGATGTAGAAGGCTTGGCCCTTTTCTCAACTTGAGAAGTAAACACAAGCCTTTTTCCTCTCTGATATATTTTGGTCACCTCGGGTCTAGGTTCCTTGGGAACCTCCTCTAATTTACTTGATGACCCTACCTCCATATGCTACGCTAATGTGTCTTGGTGATGGCTTGATGAATTAGTTTCATGCCACTGCAGAGCTGTTTCAATGAAGGTATCCCATGCCATGTTCTTTTCTACCAACTAATGGAGGACTACAACCTTTATCAAACTGTGATGGAAAGGGATAGGGTAATGCTCTTTACTTTTCATTTGCACCTTCTCAGACATTTTGATAAGACTTATACACAAGTAGTTACACAGGTTGAGAGGCTTAACAGTTGTGAAATGCATTAGTAGCCTAATGTGATATTGATACAATCTGGAAAATCTCCCCTCGCAGGAGAAAAAATTCATTACAACCTTCATCAGTGGTGCATACTTTTCCAACAGGTATCTGAATGGAATGATGTCTGAATGAGTCTCTCTATAGGGGTGATTTTAAGAAAGGTTTATATTGCTCAAGGTCTAGGCTCATGCCTTTGAACCAATACTCCCCATGATTAGGTATCCCTGTGGCAAGAGAGATGGCATCTACTGAGAATGTGAATTCAATCCCTGCTATAGTGGCTTTTTCCCCTTTCAGATTAGTGGCAATCCAATTAGTGAGCTGCTCATGAAAACCTAATTCACCCACTCTTTGACAAAACCCTAGGCAGCTGACATCTTCAAAGGATTGTCTGATGAATGATGAAGAGTTGATTTCATAGCAGTTTGTGGGATCATACCTCAGAATCCTTCCTCCTTTATGATGTTTTCTGTTTTCTGATGGTGAAGAATCTCCCTCCATTTTGAAAACCCTAGATGATAGGAAAATGGAAAAAACAGTGAGGAATGAGTGAAATGAGAGAGTTAGGGAAGGGAAATGGTGATAGGTAAATTTTGGGAGATGAGTAGGGGTTTTAGAAGTCTTTAGGAAGTTGAATGGAGGGAAATGAGTAAGAGAATTTAAAAACAGTCCTAGCAAGGGAAACTGCTCAATTTGATAGGTAAGAGCTAGCGTTTGTAAGAAGATGAAGTAAACTGAAGGGAAATGATTTGTTTGGTGAATGGAATGGTAGTTTGTATGTAAACAGAGGTATGGGATGGCAATTTATAGGGTTTGAATGTTCCAACTGACTAAACTCACCATTAGCAAGATTTAAAACATGAAATTCATACAAACCCTAGATGATGAAACTAACCATCATTCATTTGTTTTGCCAAAGTACAAGAGGGAGTGAAATGAGTGTACTTACTTTATAGATGGCTTAGAGGAATAAAACACTGGACTGCAAGCTTAAATTTTGAATTTGGGTGAATTTTGGTGAGTTTTAGGATACTATGCCTTGTGCGCAACATAGTTCATAGAAGCGCAGCATAGTTCACATAAGCGCAACGCCTCTCCCAGAAATGCAACGCAGTTCACAGAAGCGCAGCGCCAAGGAATTTTTGCCAGTTTGAGCTAAAAAACCCGTGTTTTTTCACCTAAGGAGGAAAAATCTTGATAACCAAAGGAGGTAAGGATGCAAATGAAATGTGTTTGAGACTTTGGGCTTTTATAGGCATAATATGATTCTCTTTTGAGTGAAAATGGGCCCCACATGTCTTTTTCAAACACAGCTTTCACTCTTTTTTGAACTTGATCACCTTGGAGATTTGTAACCTGAACTTCTTTTTACCTTTTTTGAACATTGAACCTTCTTTTTTTTGGAACCTTGAGACTGTAGCCATGAAGTACTTATGAAATTACATCAAAATTGATTGAAAAGAGTTTCTTATCACAACTCATCCTATGCCGATTTTTTATGCATGAAATGAAAATGTAGGTGACGTTGAAACACTAATGACCTAATGAAGACATTAGACTAAGTGGAATCATGATGGTGATGACTGACATGATGATGCTATTCTCTTTATGATGATACACTCATGTGAGTGATGTAAGCGACTGGCATGTGATATTTTTGAGAGAATATAGATAATCCTAGACAAAATAACCAGTGACCAAATTTTATTCAGAAACCTAGTGACATGATAAAATTTGACCTTGAGACCCCTAACAAAACTTGGTTAAATAATATTTGATCACTAGTGACAGGTAGAAATGACTGACACTAACATGTCCCATTGATGTGGCCAGACCATTTGCAACTACTCAGGCAGGTTCGGCTCATGTCCAGTTCGAAGTCAATAAGGCAAACAATTTCATTGAGCACATCCAACATATCCGCCAGCAGGTCCACAATATTCTGGAGAAATCAAATGCAAAGTACAAACAACAACATGATCAACATTGGGTGCCACACAAGTTTTAGGTGGGCGACAAAGTCTGATTGCATTTGTAGAAGGAACGCCTTATCAGAGCCTATTCGAAACTCAGACCACTCTAATATGGTCCTTACACCATTACCAAGGCTATGGGAGACAATACATTTGAGCTCAGCATTCCCCCATTACTTGTCCTGCACCCAGCGTTCAATGTGGACCGCCTTCGACCATACTTCCCACCATTGCTAGACACATCAAACATTGAGAACAACTCACACCTACAGAGTTAAATCTAGATTGCATGGAACAAGCCACAACTAATTAGATCATGGACACGTAGATCAAGAACACCTGACAACAAAGGATCCAACTATATCAAGTTGTCAGAGCATGCCAACTCCTTCACCAGGGCAAGTGGCTCACAAGGGACCAAGTTTAGAAGAAGTTTCCTTATCTCATGGAGGAACTCAACGCAATGGGGACCATTGCTTCCTAAGGGGGGAGGAATGGTCCAGGTGGATATTTGTGGCCACCCACTTATTCCACTTGGACCCCCACTATTGTTTCTTTCAATTTTTCAGTTTCCTTATTTGTAGCACAATTTATTATTTTTGGCAATTTTTTGGGTCCTAAACTTCGGAGTTGTTTTGAGGCCCTAAACGACGTTTTTTGTTGTTGGGAAAATCAAGACCAACATGGGTCATTTACCAATGTTGGTCATTCAAAAGTTGTATTACTTAGATAGATATTTCTAACGAGGTATTGTGCGCGTCAAATAGAGATCATATGCCAAAGTTACGACCCCGGGAAGTTGATGTACCAATTTACCCAAGTGGGGCCCATAATTTGGCGCTTCATCTGCTAGGGTTAGGTTTTTGGATGTTCATGGTTTTCCATTGTTTCTCAATAATAAATAGACCTTTGAGCCTCATTGTAGCACATTTCAGAAACATGTAGCCGCCACATCTCTTTTTAGAGATAAACTACCATCGCCCAAGCTAGTCTTATTTCCATTCTGTTTGTAAGCATATTTCAGTATTTGATATTAATGGAATGAAATGTTATTTCCACTGCATCTTTTTGTTTATGGTTATATCTATAATTTGTTGTGTTCTTGTTTAAATCCAGACCACTACCTACAACTAAGATATTCCATGCTCTTCAATTTCTTCATTCGATGAATTATCACAAGGTGGTGAGGTTGTTCGTGATGAGATTGAAAACACACAAAACATAGAGTACCCTTCCCATCCCTCATCATATTTTTTCTTGCGTGAGGACAACTCTTCAAATCAGCTGGCTTACAAAATTTCCCCGATTCATTTATCTTTGAATTTGCTATCAGAAGAGCCTTTCGATTTGAGTAATCTGATTGCTGAAGTTGAAAAATCCTGTGGAACTTGTCACAGAGATGACTGTGATCCAGTAAGCAATATTTAAACCAACATCAACAATTATCCTCAAACCTTGCATGATCTGGATCAAGCTTCAAAATGTGATTCTACAATCTTGGAAAATTCTGGGACCTGACAGGGAGTCGAGGCACTTCAACTTCTGTTGATGGTTATGTCAGGATCTCGCAACTTTGGTAAGCCCCCTGAACTAAGTTAGTTATGGTTTCGCTCACACAATCCTTCTTTTTGCATGGTTTCATTCAGTATAAATCTCTTTCTCAAAGATGTTTGGTATTTCAAATGTAATATTTCAAACTCTCGAAGGAATCATATCTATCGTATTTATTTCATAATGAGAAGCTCCTAGCTTTCCTTGTGAATATCATATCTCGAATCTTGTTCTTCATTGCACCTGAAACCCTCTTCAATGTGAATGTAGGCACTAGTTATTTTGCGAATCAATCTCATTTTTGTTCATTCGATCCCGACTAGTGTCATGTGTTTATTGTACTAGACTCCCTTCCTAATTCTCTTGATGATTATGATGCTAGTACAATGTGTCACCAGTTATGAAGAAATGGACTGTCACATCCATCACACAAAGAAGATGATTATATTACTCAAAACATTCACGAAACTATTCAAATTTATTTATCATTGGTTATTGCAAACTGGGAATCTGATGCTCCAATTAGCTCATGTGATCATTCTTTCGTCCTTGGTGATTGTCATTTAGCTTATCATTTTCTTGTAAGCACATCCAAGGACAATGGTTTTATATCTCTTGAGCTTCATTGTTCGCTATATCACTGTTTAGATTTGTGCCAGGTAGTTGAAACACTTAAACCTTCGTTGATAGTTACATTGGGTCCTCACTTTCTCAATGTGATTGTTGAAAATGATTGCATCTATTCTCCCTTACAAGATTCTCATCGTAATCCAAGGCTTCTAATTGAAAACTCATATTTTCAAAGATTTCAAGGGGATTGTCATGAATTGTACGATCCAATCGTTGAATGGTTGAAACAATATTAGCTAGAAACATTTTCGTGAACAACAAGTTTCAATCTTCCCTCGCGCTTGCTAAAGAGTTTAGTGTAGATGGAGACACATCAGCAAGAAGCTTCCAAGGTTTGTTGAAATATGGTATTCACCGGAAAGGTAAGAATTCAAATTGGATGAAAGTAGTGGTTGTGACACATTTTTCTTCCCACAAGCAAGACCTTCCTTTTCTTGTGCAAGTTATTCAAATTCTTATTTTTTCTATTGCACATTTCCTTATATCTGTTTTAATTGTTTATATCTATGTGAATGTAGGTCGAGAACAACTACGGTGGCTTCACTAGAAATTTCATTATACGTGACCCTAACCTTCTAGCTTTTAGGTTAGGAGTAGGGTTAGCTACATCATAATTTTCCCTCTCTTGCACTCACTCTGCAGTCATTCCCTGTAGTTTGTCCTCGTTTTCTTATTCTAGTTCTACATCATGTTTGCTTTAGCTATTTTGTTCTCTTGTCTTCTGGTTTTGTTTCCTTGTTGTGTGTTTTCTTTCTTTTCGTCTTGTTTTATTTCTTGTTGAGTTTCTCCTTTTGTTTTCATCATGAGAATAAGTGTTGTGCCTGGACCTTTATTGGCTTCTTAGTATGTGTGTGGCCAAACTATAAAGAGTCTTATGACACTTCAACATTTGGCTAGCCTTCTGTCTGTCTTCCTTGTGTTGGTTACATCTTTTGGCCAATGAAGTTCCAATGGAAAATACGATCCATTGGTAAGGAGAGTTTTGATCCAACCATGTGATATCCCCAATTTTGTTTTGTTTTGTTTTTGTTTTTGTTTTATTTATTTATTTATTTTTTATTTAACAATATTAACTAAGTTTATTCGAGAATTTCTAAGCATAGCAAAATTTTGTAATATGAGCATTGGAGACATTTTTGATACATGGGACTTAGGAGAAATCAAAAACTTCAATAATAGTGGAATATGGGGGGCCACCCCTCATGGAATACACACCCCTTGGAAGAAAATTCGATTTTGTGGAAAGGAGGTTGAAATATTTGGATGAGGGACCCACAAGGAAAGGTGAGGCAACAATTATAAATACAGGGTTGAAGGCAACATTGGGTACCTTTTTGATAATTTGACATTTAAACATTGTTGCTCCAGTTGTTCAGTTGAGTCACAAGTGTTGTTTAGCACGAGAGGTTTCCAAGGGGAATTCTCACCCTCTTCTTTGGTGGACCACGAGTGCCACCCTAGGGAGGTATTGTCATGACTTTGTGGAGACTTGGGGGACCAGTCTCAGGTGGTACGACTTGTCTTATCTTAAACCTGGATGCAGAAGAAGAACCACATAGTTCTTGGGTGAAGTGGGGTACTAAAATTAGAGGCTATACCATTACTAGGAAATTCCTTGTCCAAATTGCAGGTGAAGGAAGAGAATTTATGGGAGTTGAGATTGCTCTTCTCAGCAAGACAAATTTCTTTGGTTGGGACTACATAGACTTGTCCCAAGATTGCGCAGTCGTTGGTGGAGCTGATTGTGGGGAGGTTTGATAGAAGGATTTAGGAGATGAGTTGTTGGGATTTCATTTGGAGGGCCACTGGAGGAGGATTGTTGTATTTTGGAGAGCATAGGTTGATAGGAGCAGTGACAGTAACAAAATTAGAATTTGGTGGAGGGCCAAGCTCTTAAGGGTCAAATTTTGAAGTTTGGAACCAAGGGAAACTATTTCTGTGTTTTTCTGGGTTTCTGACAAGGATCCCAAATATAAAGTTTCAGAATTTTCTGAGCAATGTTGGTGGGGTTTTCAGCCATATCTTTGCAGCAAACAGTGTAGAATTGATGGGGATTGCATAGTGCCTTTGGGGGTTGATTTTGGGAAGTCCAAATCAGGCCAAACCATTTATGGGTTTTTGTGGGTTTTAGCCAAAGAGTTTGTGGATGAAGTTTGATCACCTTCTGAGCACTAGAGGTGGGGTTTCTTGCAGCTCTTTTTCAGCTAGCAGTTGTAGTTACTAGGAGACAGCGCAGGGCATTAGAGGAGCAATTATTTCCAGCATTGAGATTACTATTTGACACCTGGGTTTTGTCAAGCTTTCCCTTGAGGCAAGCCTAGGTTCATTTTACGCACTATTGTACTTGCTCCGCTCCATTAATAAAATGGCTCAGCAAAGCAGTGTTTGGTGCAATTTCATGGACTGATTCATGTGTTTGATTTTCATGGTTTTTATGTCTATGTTTGCTTTTTTATTTACTATAAAGGTTCCATAGGAATATTAGAAACCATAACCCACATCTAGTCTGGAAACCTCATGCCTATACTTGGTTTTCTCTGCTTTGGTGTTCTCAAGCTTATCCAACTAGTCGAAATAGAGAAGGGGAAAAATCTAAATGAGCGAACCTAAATCAAAGGTCTCTATATGATTGTCTGAAGGAACAACCTCTTATGTTCTCAATAAGTCGGGATCCCTCTTCCGCCCCAAAATAAATAAGTGTCAATGCACAATTCTCTTTAAATAAATAAATAAAGGCGAAAGAAGAGAAAGGCTTCCTGCGTAGAGAGGTGAAGCAAGCAACTCGGCTGGGGTACTGTCCAGGCTCACTAGCAGTGGAGCAATGTTTGTGTTCATGCGTGACTCCACCAAGGTATTGTTTGGGCTTGTTGCGGAGCAACACCAAAGATGAAAAATTATACTCTGGAAATCTTAAGTTCGCGAGCTACACTACCCTTCCTAACCATAGATGAAAAATTATACTCTGCAAATCTTAAGCTCGCGAGCTACACTACCTTTCCCAACTTGAAACATTGTGATTACGCTAAATCTTATGTTGTGTTCAATGAAGAAGGTATAGAGGGGACCATGTATGTTCATGGGGCAAGTGGGAAGGCCAAAGTACTCTACACGATGAATCAATACTCCCTGAAGAACCAAGGCACTGCACATAAGAAATTAACCAAGACATAGAAGCTGGAGTTCAACCTGTGTGTCACCAAGTGTTGTAGTTGCTAGAACACCATCCAAAATTTTGGCTTACACTCAAATTTTAGAGCCTTCATTAGCCTTTTTTTTTTTATTGTTGTTGCAAACACTAGAGCTCATTTCATGAGCTTTCTCATAGTTCTTTGGTCCCTTTTGCATGTTGGGCTAACTATCATATTTTGGCATATTTGACTGTTGTACAATGTTTGAGAGCCTTTTCTAGTGGTTTCAAAGGCCGATCTTTATGTATATGAGTTGTCCCAACCATGTAAACATTTGTTGCATCCATACACAAATTTTTGAGCACTACCGCACAAGTGTCATCACGGTGATCCTAAAGCTTATATTAAATGTCACAATCGTTGTATCTTGTCATGGGAAGTCACACAAAGGGAAATGCTTTTTTTACGTGTTCTGATGATCTATGTTGTCGTGTCATTCAAGCATGCTAAGTGTGTGATCACAGTCAATGTTATTCACAGTTCATCGCCCATCCCGCACTCAGCCATTTTCAGAAAATCTTCTCGACCATGCAACTTAGCTTCATCGGGCCTTGACTAAATTGTGCATTGTGTAGTATTAGCCCTCTAGGATGTCACCCTGCTACTTGGAACTACACAGTGAATAGTCCCTGTCCCGCAAGGCTATTGCTCTGCACAATTCTTGAGTCGAGCTCCCGATCTTGACCTCCAAAATTGCACAGTTGTGTCTCTCAGTCTGCCTTGAAATGCACACTTCACATCTTTAAACCTCAAACTTTTCCCTTGTCTACTAGAACTACGCAATGCACAGAAGCCCAACCTCCCTTGGCACCCAAAAAAACGTAGATGCTTCTCCGAGTGTCCTTTCACTCAATCGGGCCTCACTCCGTCTAGAAACTACGTAGTTTTTTCCTTTAAGCCTCCCTAAGTTGCGCATTGCATAGTCTCAGTTGCCTAGTCCGCCTTGCCTCTTGAAACAACACAGTTTGTCCTCCTAGGGTCCCATTCCACAACCTCCACTGCTTGCTTGAACTGCACAATTTTTTCCCTCAGTGGGGATTGGGCATTTTCTCCCTTAGTGTGAATTGTACAATTTTTCCCTCAATGGGCATTGCACAAAGTTTTCCTTTAGCGGGGAATGCACATTTCTTTTGCCTCGGTGGGCACTGCGCAATTTTTTTCCCTCTGTGGGCATTGCACAAATTTTTCCCTCAGTGGGCACTGCGCAAATTTTTCCCTCGGTGAGGACTGTGGAAAAATTTCCCTTAGTCTAGCCTCAGCTACGCACTACACAGTCTTAGTGATCAAGCTTGACCCTTGGCTACTTGAAATGTTAAATTGCGTAGTCACTGGGCCTTCTCTCCTGACATGTCACTCAGTCCTGACCCAAGTTCATGAATCCAAGTGCTATATCTTAGGCTAGGGGTTTTCAGGCTAATGTTGTCTCGCCACAAGTGAGTTGCAGATGTTAGTACTCTCTTACACCATGATAGGATGATGAAGAAGGAGATGTATAAGGGTAGCATGCACAAAGACATGTTTGCAGTTGAAACATGCAAGCTCATCTATCAAAGAAAAGCAAAGTGACACAAGTTTGCAACTAATATTTAAGACTAAATATCATTGAAGACTCCACATCACCAATCCATGCAGAGGAGAAGAGGAAGCATATTAGAGAAGACATCCAACACTCAACACCAACTGTGACTTGACATTGCCACATCACCAAGTAGTCCATGTTAGCAGTGTCATGTCATGAGTAGTCATATGCAACATCACTATTGTGGACCATGTATATTATATTCAAATGTATTCTAATTTGGAAGTCCAAAGGACACACATGAATATGGAGAGTCATGTAAGTTGAACAATCACGAGGGTAGTCAAAGAGTCACAAAGGAGAGGCATCACCCCTTGTTTATATATACTCCCTCATTGTATGAGCAAGGGACTTTTCACCTTGGCTCCTCCCGCAAGGCATTAGAGAGATCAACTAGTTCTTTGAGGAGCAAGGAGTGGCTCCAATGTCCCACTATTAGGTCTAGTTATGTACATTGTAAACATGTGTCTTGGAACTTTTGCTTAATAACAAAAGCCTTTTAAGGCCAACACTTTCTTCATCCATGGACTATGAATGCTTATAAGACTATTATGTGGGCGATTGTATTTCATGTTTTCTTTCACATGTACTAAGATAGTTTAACTATTTCAGTTATTTTAGTGCTTATCTTATTGAGAATGTTTTGTAATGGTTGTTATTGTTGTCCCATCCTTGTGGACTATTCCATGGGATATTAGACAAATCTTTCCTTGTTTGTTGGTTTTAACGACCGTCGCACCCACTATGGACTATTCCGCTAGATGTTAGACAAATCCTTTTGGTTCATGTGTGTCTCTTCCTAGGTGATACTATTACTTCTCACTTAGAGGCTCACTTTTCTCCCCCTTTTTGCACTAGAAGAACCTTGACACAGTCACAATTGCACCCTCACCAGGCACACATCCTTTGCTTTTCGAAGACACCATTCCATCCCTCTCTTGTGCTGACAATTAGAGCCAAGGCATATCTTTGAGATATAGGCAATCAGACCGATATTTCGGATGGAGATCCTAGACCAAATGATGTGAGGTCCAATTGGGACTTCATGTCCGAGAGACCCCCTTGGTTGACAAATTTCCAACACCATCAACAAAATGGTGCTAAAAGGAGGGCCAAATGATAATATGATCCCATTGCATCTGGTTTGAATCTCTTATCTAAAATGGCTCATACACAAATCATACTCCCAGGGTGTTTCTCCAATTTTTCCCTTTATCAATTTTCAGTCCTCGATGAGCCTCTGGATCACTTGTCCCAGTCAAAGTTTGATGGTGAGGATGGAACATCCATAACCGAGCACATTTACAATTTTCTTAAATTTGCAAATCTTACGAACTCAATGATGAAGAGTTGGCTTGTGAGCTTTTCTTCCTCACCCTTGAAGGTCATGCTAATAGGTGGTTCCATACCTTGACACCCGCTTCCATTCATTCCCTTTGTCACTTCCTCAGGGAGATTATATCAAGCCTTCGATGGGTATAATTATCGAAATGTTTGTAAAAGAATCAATCTCTTAAGAATGGAGCCTAATGAATCAGTTGAGAATTTTTCTAATCGATTCTTTCACCTTTGGTATGAAATTCTGTAAGAAGATATGAATTGGGAATTCTTGAAACAAGAGTTCAAGCACTTTGTTCTTATTGCTTCATGCGGTGAACCTAAAACCCCTGATATTTTTGCTTCCCCAACTCCTGTGAATCATGAGGCATCTCTAATTTCAGAGGAGGAACCTACTACTTCGTTTGTGCCTTGTCCTTCTCATTTTCCAGTCATGATTTGGGTGCCTTCGTGTGATGGTAATAAAGTTGAAAAGTCTGCAAATCAAATTCCCAATCCATTTTCTCATTCTTCTTCTACTTGTCATGATTCAGATTCACTAGAGGAAAATCTAACATGGCTTATGAGGCTTATGGTGAAGACTAACTCCTCCATTCTACAAGATGATGTCATTGTTCATAACTCTAGTCTTGAATCTTATCCAAATTTCTGGTATCCTCTATCATCTACAGGTCATGACTCTTTGTACCACGATCCACTTGAGAAATCTGTTCCACTAGCTAGTATTCCACACTCTCTTGATTTTCATGTTATGGGTCCAAATTGTGATCAGATATAAAGCAGTCACCGTACCCAGTTAGAGGAGTGGGAAGATGAAGATGCTTCCAATATTTCCTCTCTTTTTCATAATATTCCATGTCAAAACAATGAGCTTCCATTCTTGGATGATTCTCAACCTGCTAATCTTGGTAATGAATCGAATGCAATCAATCTGTAGCCTTGGGCAACAATCATTCCAATGATGATGGCTCTGTTGATGTATGTCATGATGAATACCCAAACTCATCATCTGATCTTTCAGTTTCTCCTAAAGATTTTAAATTAGATCTAGAATCTGATTTGATCAAAGAAGATGTTCTTATTGAAACTTCCTCTTCACCTCAGTGTACCTTGTGTTTTGTCAGTTGCAATGAATCTACCTACGATGAAGATACTCCATGCTCTTTAGTTTCTTCATTTGATGAGTTATCACAAGGCGATGAGGTTGTCTGTGATAAGATTGAAAACATGAAAAACATAGAGTACCCTTCCCATCCCTCATCATCTCTTTTCTTGCATGAAGACAACTCTTTAAATAAGCTTTCTCATGAAATTTCCTCGATTAAATTATCTTTGAATTTGTTATCAGAAGAGCCTTTCTAGTTGATTATCTGATTGTTGAAGTTGAAAAATCCGGTGAAACCTGTGACATAGATGGTTGTCATTCGGTAAGCAGTCTTGAAACCAATAACAACAATCATCCTCAAACCACGCATGATTTGGTTCAAGCTTCAAAATGTGATTCGACAATCCTGGAAAGTTTCAGGACTTGCCAGGGAGTCAAGGCACTTAACCTTCCGTTGATGGTTATGTCAAGATTTCGTGACTCTGATAAGCCCCCCGAACTAAGTCATATCTGGTTTCTTTGTTACACAACATTTTGTCACTGTCCATGTACTCCCCGTCCACGATCTTGGAGGACCTCTACAATGAACCCTACATGCTTTCCCATCATGAAGAAACTCCTATTATGTCCCTCTTAGTGAGTAGAATAATTCACTTTTGCATCATTTCCCAAGAATCGTCCTTTTACCCCATTTTACAAGATCGACGCTACTGACTAGTTTCCTCCTCACGCTGATTTGCAGAAATTAAGACTAACACTAGTGCCGTACAGAGCAACTGAGCCCTTTTCCAGTCACACTGATCCTCTTTTGGCAAGTTTTTTAAATACGGAGTTGAAGCTTCCAGGTCTAGAAGCTTCGTAATGGAAGTTTGGTAGATGGTTGGGCTGGATGGAGTTGAGGAAGTTAGTTTGGGCTCCTTTCCCTTATTAGGATGAAACAAACTCAAGAGATAAGACCTTCTCCCATGATGAGAGGAACCATCTCCCATCCATCCAAACTATATAAACCTCTCCTTTCCCAAGATAAACTAGTTTTGGAGTGAGTTTGAATGATCAACAAGACATTTATAGCTTGTAGCTTTCTAATGTATGTTCGAGGGAGAATAGTGTGTTTGGTTTGGTTTGAGACTAAAGGGAAGAGGCCTTAAAACTTCCATTGTTGAGGCTATCCATGAGATGCTAGCAGAAGTGTGGGAACTCGGATACATCAGAGGAGACCAGCAATGTCAAGGCATTGGTTGTAATCTCTTTCTAAATTTATATGAATACAATTATTGATTGATTTCCTACATGAAGTGTTATCTTACATCTTTATGGCTTAATGTTCCTTGACCTGTTAAGTAGGCTGAATACAATATTGTATGCTATCACGTTTGTTTTTGTTTTTTGTTTGCTTGTTTCAGGTATTCGAAGGAAGGAAACGAAACATATTTGAAGGAAGCAGGATCATGTTATGAACCAGCTCAAGAAAAGATAGAAAAGATAGATCAACGCCTTAGAATTCAGCGTCTTCGAGGGGGAAACCTCCTTTACATTACATAAATGAACAATTCTTGGATTATACAAATGACAAAACCTCCTTTCTA
>APFE030253299.1:0-11168 GCA_000404065.3 Pinus taeda | reverse complement strand
CTTCTTACGAAATTTCAATCTGATGCTCAGAGAGAAAGTTATGACGATTTTCCCCAGGTCACATGTTTTGAATGTAATTCAGGATTCTGCAAAAGGACCAACTTCCTCAGTTCATATCTCCGAAAATATAGCGCGACAAGCTCTGAAATTCAGACTTGAGATTCAGTGCGATTTTTTCTCAAATGGGTTTTGTTTTTAGCTTCTGAAACATCACAGAAAAAAGTTATAGCTAAAATGCCACAATGACCTGTTTGGAGCAGCGAAACCCTAGAATCCAAAGCTCTGATACCAAATGTTATGAACCAGCTCAAGAAAAGATAGAAAAGATAGATCAACACCTTCTAATTCAGCCTCTTTGAGGGGGAAACCTCCTTTACATTACATAAATGAAAAATTCTTGGATTATACAAGTGACAAAACCTCCTTTCTATATATAGGAGTCTAAGGAGTCAAAATATAACCCAGCCGACCTAACAATAATAATATAAAGCCACAAAAATAACAATAGAGGGATCCTATGGGGCACAATAATAACAATATGGGTGCAATAGGGGCACAACAATATTAATAAGGGGTACAACTACAATAGTAATGGGGTAATCACTAGTATTATAGGGACCCAACAGATCATCACCAAGCGGAATGACGTATTTGATTCTAGCTTAAGGAGATTTTCCATAGATTTTTTGCTTGTGGCTAGACCCGCTCTCTCGGGCTAGAGGAATTGTTTGTGTTCACACTGAGAATTTACCTACACCACAAATTGGCGACTCCATTGGGGAGCCAATCTTTCTGTTTGATTGATTGTCATTTTATAGTTTTGTGTGAACTTTTCTAGTATCATCGTTTCCCTTTAGCATTCTCTGCTTTGCATCGTTTACTGCTCTAAGCCAGAAATTTATAGTGGCAAGTCTGGTTTTAGCCTTTGAATTTGTTTTATTTTTTTCCTTGAATCCTCGGTCAACACGTTTATTTTTCTGACAATCGCACTGATCAACACGAGTTTCTCAAAAACAGTTGCGCCGACCCCCTTCTGGTGCTTGTTGTCAGTTAGGAAGTCGCACCGATTCCTGTAGGTGAAGATCAAGGTTTCCCCTTAATCATAACCAATGTGTCTTTCCCTTCTGATTTCTGCCTCTCAGCTTGTTTTGACTATGTTCTCCCTGGCTGGAAATCTCTTTTAGCTTGGTTTATATGCTTCTTTTGTTTGGATTTTCTTCACTTGGGTTCTTGAGTTCTTAGATGGTTTGTAACCCTAGGGCATCTAGGTCGTCATACGTTCACCTGTTTGTGTGCTCAGCAAGTCAAGTCGATAGTCAAGTTGCTCCTTTCATTTCGTTTGTTAGTCCTTTTGTTGCTTTGATTTCCAGTTAACAAGTTTGAAAAGTTTCATTTGTTGTTTGAGCGTCTCTTTTTGGGCATATATCACATTGCTCATCTTGTTTTTTGTTGAGTGTTTGCATCATTAGTTTGAAAGGAATTCTCTTTTGTGCTTTGCATTTGCTCAAGGTTGATTGTATTGGAAATGTTTCATTGAAGTGTGAAGTATTTGTGAAGCATTCATTTTCTCATTTCATTGAAAAATACATAATTCTAGTTTGCTGAATCAATATGTTACATTTGTTAACATCATTGAAGGCTAGAGTTGCATCGTCATTTGCATTGGAAAAGAAATGAATTCTCTTTACTAGTGAAAGGACTACTTGAAATGTGTTTGATAGGAAAGATAGGAATTGGAAAGAGTTTTTCATCATTTTGTTTTCAAAAAGTGAAATAGTGAAAGGATCATTTTACTTTCATTTGCTTGTTTGTTGCATTGAGTGTGTTTTCTACTCTCACTAGTGTAAACAATTCATCGAATTGAAAGGGTCTTGTCCCATTTCGCTGCATATAGGAGTTTTTAGAGTCACATTGATAAGGCCTGAAAACCGAGACATAATTTCAAGATAAACTTTAAAATGTATTCAATTAACCTAAGGCACATTTGCAACCTAATGATCACATTTAGAAGGTCTAGGCTAGAGACGTGTTCCGACATCTTTAAACCTAGTAGTTATCATTCGCTTCGGAACTAGACAACGCTAGTACGAACTTGTGCTCCCTGTACCGTTGTGCATATAAAGGGAGACCCCACTAGGTTGCAATCCTTTATCCATAGGAAGCCGAGTCTACCGCCTTGTAAACGTGATACACCAAACACAACATTTGAGGAGATTGCCTACCCATACTTCTCGGTTCGCCTGGAGGTATTCTGTAGTTCACATTAATTGGTAATCCTTTTTGCCTAGATCATCATGAGTAGTGATTTTGATCTTTTTGACTCCCTAAATACAAAATATCATCAAAGCGCTTGTCCTTTTGAGCTCGCTTCAAGCCGAAAGTGATAGAGTCACCTTTGCTTCTTTCTCTACTCTTAAAACATGAAAGAGCACAAGTTTGTTTTTGCGTCTTAAAAAATTATTGCCCACAATCATATAACATCCCTGTTAGTATTTTTCTAGACCACATCGTGAGTATACCTTTAAATACATTTTAAATCTTTGGAATCAATCTCTCTTCTAGTTAATTGAGACAAAATCATCGTGGTTGAACCAGCCGGTTTGCGTAGTTCGTTTTCCTCTCCTCTGTCTGAAAGATCGTCTGAGGAGCCTTTTCTTGAATTGCCATGGTCACTTGAGTACCAAGGTGTTGAGCTTGGAGTTGTTATGAGCATTCAACCTTTTTCATCTCATCCTCCCCCTCCCTCAGATACTGGGTCACTTTCAGACATTGACTCGGAATCTCCAGATAATCCTATCCAGACTCCTGAGAGTCCGTCGACTTCCGAAAGTTAGCTTGGACTGGTTGTTTATCCTCTGAATCCTTTGTTCGATCCTGTTGTGATTTCACTGCAGCTTCCGTACAGTCCATATGATCAGCCAGGTAATCCTTTGGAATTATCCCCTCGAACATCTTCAGTAGTCTGTCGTCGCTTGTTTTCACCCATGGAATCAGAAGACGAAATCCCAATCTCCTCTCTGGGTCACTCGGAGGTTTCCACTCCACGCACAGTCGAGGAGCAGGAATATCCTTTCCCTCCTGAAGGTTTCCCTTACACAAGAAGCATTCTGACCAGTGTTCATCCTGAGTTACCACGTAATAACGTGACTTTAGCTTAGTTGGTTTCAGGCATGCCTACTACCTCATCACTATATCACAACCCTATCTAGGCATCTAGTGTTATGCCTACCTTAGGTCCGTTCATTTAGAACCCGACCTCCCAGCCAATGGTGCATTTTGTAGTTACTTCAGTCCCAGTGCAACCCACCATTCCAAATCCTCTTGTTTCGTTGGTCTAGGTAACTCGTCCGATTTAATTGACGGTCTCGAGTCATGTCTCTTTCAGTTCTTCGATCCCTCCAGTAAGTGGATAGGTTGTGCCACTGCCTGGGGGTCAAAGTCTGAATGTTTCTGTGATGTTTGGTACAACCAATGTGAGTGGTCCACAAGCTCACAAGGTTGGAATGAACCAACCCTCTTCAGGTGCCATTCTAAACCCTGTTGGTCCTGCTAGATCAAGTAATGTCCAGTACCAACAACCGAACCATGTTGGTCCATCTGGGCCAAGTAACATCCATTACCATCAGCCTAATATGGTTCAAGTTCAGTACCAACCTCCTTATGTTCCATATGGTTCACAAGCGATGGCTAATCACCCTAAATCCCTCAGCCTGGACCTTATGTCTATCCTGGTCCATTTGTTGCGCCTGGTGGATATGGCCAGATACAGTTCGGGAACTTTCAAGGTGTCATTCCGGGAACTGTTCAGGTACCTTTGCAACAGCAAGGACAATTTTTGCAGCAGCAAGGGCAACCTTTGTTGTAGCAAGGGCCATCCATGCAGCAACAAGTATAGTATGCACCGCAACCCTCCCAGCATATGCCTTCACAAGGTCAACCTCTACAGCCACAGGGAAAACCTTTACAGCCACAAGGTCAGCCCTTGCAGCAACAAGGTCAACCCAGGCAGTAGTAACCCTTATACTCATATTAGCAGGGTCAACCTTTACAAGGGAAAGGTTAGGGTCAAGTCCTGCAACAGTAGGCGCAAAATCCTTATGTCCAAGGGCAACAGATTCAACATCCTTTGGTCCAAGGGTAGCAGGTCCAAAATCCCTATGTCCAAGGGTAGCAAGTGCAAAATCCTTACGTCTAAGGGCAACAGGTCCAAAACCTTTTCGTCCAGGGGAAGCAGGTCCAAAACCCTTATGCTTAGGGACATCAAGTGAAAAGTCCATATGTCCAAGGCAAGTAGGCTCAACAACATTTTAACCCGTATGTTTCTTATCAACAGCCTATGGCTGGATAGTTTCAAGGCTTTAAAGGTCAGAATCCTTCCTACGGGCAAGGTAAACTACAGTGGGGGCAAAATCAAATGCCATATGGACAAAATCCTTACTAGCAGGAATGGGCCCTACCAGTTGGCCCCCCTTATCGACCTCAAATGCCTTCAATACCCAACTTTTTCTTGTTTACACTAGAATTGCTAGATGTGTCTAGACTCACGAATGACTCAATTCTTCATTCGCCATACTAGCCTTCAGTTCCATCCAAGATTCTGAGTGATTGTCCAAAGTTTGAAGGAAAAGCGAAAGAGGATCCACAAGCCCACGTGATGACATATCACCTCTGGTGCTCCTTGAATTCCTACGTTGATGATTCCATTCGTCTTCGACTTTTCCAATAAACTCTTATAGGGGCTGCAGCCAAGTGGAATATCGAGCTACCTCGAAATACCTATCATGACTTTAACACTCTCGCCATGGCCTTTTTCACACATTTCTAGTTTCCGGTTCGCTATGAAACTGGCACCCATCTGCTAATGTTGCTCAAGAAAGACACTGCGACCCACATATCCAATCACATCCATGAATGGAGATGTAGGCACTGCCTGATTAAGTTTGAGATTATTGATCAGTTGTTGACTGAGTGGTTCACCAAATCATTCGTCAACAAAATTGCTGAGCACATTGCTATGGGTGGATGCATCACTGAGGAACAAGCCATCGTGCGTGCCCAATATCTAGACCTCGTTTGTTCACAATCCGACACGTTATATGATGTGTTACCCGATGCGCCCAAACCATCATCTAGTCTGACGACATCTAAGTCTCCGGCTACACTTCCTATTGATGGAGTAATTGGTTTAGTGACTGAGACCCCTATAAAATCTTCTTCCAAACAGAAGTCAGTCTCCAACGCTGCTTCCAATGATTCCTCTCACAATTCATTCGGCCCTGGTAAAACCTCAGAGGTTCACACTGTCCAATCTACCACAGCGGACAAATCCTCCAAAGGTAAGAAGAAAGGCAAAGGCAAGGGTAAATCCGATGCCCCGAAACAGGGTCCTCCTAAGTCATCTGCTGGTGATGCTTCCCAACGGAAGCCCAAATATCCATGCCTCATTTGTGAGGATGATCACTATACTAAGGATTGTCCTAGACAATCTGAAGTTAGTCGTTTGCTCAAAGGGACCCCAACTGTCCTGAATGAGCCCTTTCCATCCCAGTAGACCCAAATGGTAGACCAACCTCAGTCATCCGCTTCCACAGGTTCACAAGTGTTCATGATGAGTACATCGATTAACATGGCTACTAGGTCAAAAGATTATGAGACTCCTACCCCTACAACAGGGAAAGAGAAAGAAGGTATCCCTTCTTCTTCTGCCCCGTCTGGTTCTGGTCCTCTCCATATAGATCGACCTAACCTTGATTCCGCCATTCAACCGCCTTCTCGAGGTGTGCTATGAAAGTCCTTGTACAATCCCAACGCTCGAGCCGCTCAACATTATAACATTGTTGAAGACTTGGCTCAAGCGCCATCAACTATGTCTGCTCTCGAGGTCCTTCAAAGTTGTCCTTCTCAGCGAAAATAGTTATTATGAGCTATTGTGGTTATTGATCTAGCTGACTCTAATCTCATTTGTTTTAACCTGGAAAACCACATTTCGTGTTTACCTCATCAGATTGCCTTTCTCATTTAGGTGATCATAAATGAGAAAACCATTCATAAGACCATCATCGATAAAGGTGCTTCTACCTGCATCATGTATGTCGCTTGTTGGAAGGCAATTGACTCTCCTACTCTGAACCAATCCCCTAACACTTTGGAAGCTTTTGACGGATGTGATTCATGACCATTTGGTGTCCTTCCCAACCATGCCATTACTTTGGAGGGAAAGATAGTACACGTTAAAGTAGAGATCATTGACGCTAATCTTAACTACAATATTTTACTCGGACGGAGCTGGACCATGCCATGCATGTTGTAGCCTCCTCCCTTTTCCATGTGATTCGTTTTCCCCATCAAGGGAAGATAGTCACAATCGACCAACTGTCCTTCTTTGCCTCTTCCTCCTTAGATGGAAATGTTCCGTATGTCAAGCACATCGGTGCTCCTTATGAGAGAGTGGGGGCATGACTCTTTAAAGATCCTACCTTGATGGGTATTTTTCTGCTCCCACCTCCTCATGTTGCCTATGTCAACATGATTTCAGTCAAGTCTGATCCTTGGGTGATTCCCTCACCGGATCTTATTGATACGTGGGGCGAGGTTATGTCGTTAAGCCCTGTCGAAATTAATTATGTGGAAACTGTTTCGGCTTCGCCTTCGGTATCCTCTAATCATCCTATTTGGAGAACGTCTCTTGATGCATATTCTCAATCCTTGTGGCTTGGTTCTTCGGAATCTCCCGATCCCTTAGCTGAGACTTTTCTTTCTAACGAGAGTATCATGGAAGTAATGTCTCTGGAGGAAGTACCTTGGAACGACACTCATCATCGCTCCTTGTTCTTGCCTGGCCCGATGGTCATGTCTACTTGTCTCGAGAAGTTATCTTCTCAGTTCTCGACCTTACCACTTCAGACGCTGATAATGACTCATGAAGTTTGGTCGAAAGGGAACATGGGTAACATTACCGAAACGATGCCAATTGATATTTCTGTCAAGCCTGATGTCATTGAAAATGTCCATATCAGGGTAACTTGTTCTCCAGAAAAGATCAAGCTCTATACTTGTATGTTCCAAGAGTTCCGGGATGTTTTTGCATGGTCATATGAAGAAATGCCTGGCATTGACACAAGTATATTCATGCACGAGATTCCAACTTATCCTCATGCAAAACCTGTTCGCCAACAACTTCGTCCAGTGCACCCTAGAAAAGTGGCCACCATCAAGGGTGAAGTTGAAAAACTTCTAAATGCTGGATTTATTTATCCAATCCCTCTTACCGATTGGGTGTCGATTATTGTACCAGTGACAAAGAAACAAGGCACTATTTGCGTTTGCATCGATTACCGTGATCTCAATCATGCCTGTCCTAAGGATAATTACCCCACTCCCTTCATTGACCAGATCATTGATGAATGTGCTGGGAGTGATTTATTTTCCTTTGTGGATGGCTTTTCTGGTTACAACCAGATAAACATTGCATTGACTGATCAAGATAAGACAACCTTTATCTGTATGTGGGGGACCTTCGCGTATAAAAATCTCCCTTTTGGCCTTAAGAATGTTGGGGCCACTTTTCAGAGAGTGATGTCTTATGTGTTCCACAACATTCAAAACATCGTTCAACCTTACTTGGATGATCTCCCAGATCATTCTCGTAAACGCCATGATCACCTTGATCATCTCCGACAATTTTTTCTTCGTTGTAGACACTACAACATTCGGTTGAATCTGCATAAATGTGTCTTATGCGTCGAATCCCAACGACTCCTCAGCTCTATCGTTTTGAAAGAAGGCATTCACCTTGATCCTCTTAAATTCGATGCCATAGTTAATTTATCCCCTCCATCTTCATTGCATCAACTGCAGAGTCTGCAGGGAAAATCAAATTTCCTCTGTTGTTTCATACCGAACTATGTTGAGATAGCTTCAGGGTTCACCCGGTTGCTCAAGAAAGGAACCTCGTTTGTTTGGGACGAGGCTTCCAAAAAGTCTTTCGATGACCTCAAAGCTGTCCTCATTAATGCTCCTTTGTTGTACCCCCCGAACTATCATCGTGATTACTTCCTTTATCTAGCTGCAGCCTTGTTGTGGCCACAACCACCACCCTATTAAAATTTTCCCTGGTAGCAATTTTGAATGGGTCCCCTAGAAGTTGATCTTGCACCTCTCTGAATGATCTGTGTTATCCCAGGGATTTTAACTCTCTGTTGAGTCAAATCTTCAATTCATAATGGTCAAGACCCCCCCTTAATAAATCTCTGGTACATAATTAATCCACAACCTAGTCTAGCCCTTCATTCATATCCTTCATCGAGACTCTTTCAAATCATCATAAATGTTCATGGTGCCCTATGCCCGCACATATAATCACCCCTCTCATTACCCCTCAAAACCTTCTATCTCACCTTATTTCCATTATAACTCTTTTTAAGGGAAACGCTTCACAAGCATGCATAAATCACCCCTTTTTGCCTATCGCAATCAACACTGTGCACTTCTCTCTTCAAGACCCAACGACATTATTAACCATATTACATATATATATTGGGTCCGGAGCCATATCGCATGTCGCTATTAGCCAAGTCCAAAGCTTATATATATATATATATATATATATATATATATATATGTAGCGCACCACTGTCTACCGGACTCGATGGCTTTAGTAACCACGATATATATATATTAGGTCCGGAGCCATATCGCATATCGCAATTGGCCAGGTCCAAAGCTATATATATGGCGCACCATTGTCTACCGGACCCGCCGACAACTATGAACTTGGGTATATAGTGTTTCAAGTCCAGCCTTATGGTCGGACGTGGGTTTTCCCGTATTTTCCTATGTTTTTCGAAAAGTATTGAGGTCAGGGGCTTTTCAAAGGGAAGTCATACATTGCGGACCCGCCAGGACTATTAAGTGCAGTATATATGTATTTCGGGTCCGCCTTCCCTGATTTCTTATCGCAATCGGCGGAGCCTGGGGGTTATACAGTTAGCGAAGGGGTGATGACCATACCCGACGATAATTATATGCCTGGATACATAATATTTGAAGTCCGGCCCTATGGCTCGGCCACGGGGTTTCCTGTGTTTTCCCATGTTTTTTGATAATATGTTGGGATCCGGGTTTTTCAAAGGGAAGTCTTATGTGTCGGACCCGAAGGATTATGAACCATGACATATATGTGTTTCGGGTTCGGCCAATCGCAAGTCGTAGTCGGCAGAGCTTTGAGTTCAACCACACGGCGCGATGCGATGCAATAATATTTTGTGAACCCGATAGGGTATGGGTTCCCCCCTATAATATTTCAAGTCCATATTTTGGATCCGGTTCGGTGTTATGTAATGATTTTCAGTGTAAATCAGATTTTCGCTTGCAGGACTTAATCAATGCATGGGTTAAAAACCAGGGGGCAATTCTTTCATGCTTGTTCCTTTTGATGTTATAAACGCTTAATGAAGGCAAGATTTGTGTTTTTTAAGCATTTTATCATATTTGCATAAGTATGAATTATGTTGGTTATCCCTGCAAGCGAGGACCAAGAGAAGGCAAGCGAGGTCGAAGAATGGATGCATAAGCTTCAAGTATGGCTCCAGATAAAAGATGCATGAGCAAATTCGACGAGTCCATATAGGCGGATGTGTTCCGTTTAAAGAGGCAAGCTTAGGCATTTGCGGTTAGGTTCCACGCGTTGCCTGTGTATTCAGAAAATGAAATTGCCCTATGTTTCATCAGGAAAAGATGACACATAGTCATCCTCTTCTAATCAACATTTATTCATTTCCCCAAGAAATGAAGTGCTCCAGTGACAGGAAATGCCGTCTACGTGTCAGCAGTGACACCGATTGTTCTACATCTGTGTATTCTAATCTGTATATTGAAGAGAACATGGGGTAGGCGAAAGGGTTAAGGGAAGACCGAGAGCGTAAATATTACCTCCAGATAGGAGATGGGGGTTTTTTGTTTGGAGAGAACAACTTTGATTTATTGTGAATAAAGAAGACTGTTTGGTTCAATGAGGAGCCTTTTGTTTATGATTTAAGGTCCTTTTCTTTTATGTGTTTTGATCAGAATGTTGTGCTGGCATAAATGCAAATGTATTTTGCTTTGTGCATATTGATAACTTACAGTTCATGGTTATGCCTGGTTATTCAAATATGATTCAATATCATGGTTAAATCATGAAAGGTTGCTAATTCGAAACTTTGTTAAACATTAGTTGCAAGCGTTATTTGTATGGAAAGGAATTTGTATTCCTCTATAAGTAATTAGATTGCAATTAAGATTTAATACAATGTTGTTCTTATGTGAACCAGTAATTGATTCATTTGAACTTGGAATTTATATATGATGTTTAACCTCTTTTTGTTATGCTCCTGCAGGATAGATTAGGATAGTTAGGACTAGCTAAGTAGTTTAGATAGGATTTGATACATTTGATACATTTGATACATATAGGTTAGTTGTTTCCTTTTGTTGATTTAATTGAAGTCTTCCTCCGAGAAGCAATCCTTCAACACATTTAACAATTTGCGGGATCCTTTAAAACTCGGTGGAGCTAGCCATCCCAAATGAAAGAAGATCTAATTGGGGTCTGTGATCGGGTTAGTTCCCCTTGTTGGTACAGGGAAAATTCGTCGTGTCAACAAATTGGCACTAGAAGGAGGGCCTGAACCGCCGTCCACAACTTTTCAGGATTTCATCTATAAATGCCTGGCATGGATTCAAAAGGATTAATGTATGGATCGTAAAGGTCGAAAAAGTAATTCTTCCCATTTGAAAGAGCCTCATTTCGAAGAAACAGAGACACCTTTAAGTCCTATTTCTGGGTCACCCAAAGAAGAGAGACTGTGGGAGTATCCTGTCACGCAGGAACAACCAGTCAGAGCGCTTACTCGTGCATGTGCTCGCTCCCTATCTGAGCTTCCCATCTTTCATTCTTTACCTCTGACAGCTAAAAGAAAGCCAAGGATCCTTCCCATAAGCGAAGAGACATATGCAACCCCTTATCTTGAAGATATTGTGCCATACTCTTTGCAAAGTATCGACACTCCTTGGGAAGAAATTCCCGAGGATTCCCCTTTTGAAGGTAATCCCTAGTTTGATTTGGAAAATCTTAACAGAGAATGCCTTGAAGAAACTGTTGAAAATAATACTGAGAGGGGGGGGGGGGG
>APFE030253297.1:0-12109 GCA_000404065.3 Pinus taeda | reverse complement strand
CTTGACAAAACTTGATAAAGTAAACTAGGCAAGGAAACTAACTAAGCAAGGAAACTAATGAAAATCAAAGTGAAAGTCAGTAGTTTAGATAAGACAACTTCAGATGCCACTAGTTTTAGAAAGAAGGAAAAGCACACTGTCCCGGGCTCCTATCAAAGCTGTAAAAACACACACTGATCAGTCATGAAAAGTACAGAAACGTAAAGCAGCATTATTCAAACTGTACATAATATACATGGTGAATTAGAGAAAAAGGAATGCAGGAAAGCAAATTTAAAAGCTACTGTACAATGGTTGTAGCAGACAGGGGCCCTCCATCCACTTCAACCAATTAAAAGATCAGCTACACGGATAGAAACAGAACTATCTTCTTCAAATTAAATCAACTCATAATAAACATAGTGGGAAGCGTAAAACGGTTTATAAAAAGGTCTTCAAAACAGAGTTTATAACGGCAAAGTATTAAACCAAATCAGACTAACTATTCAGTGTATGGAAACGCTTTATTTATAGCAAGAACATCAACTGTCCTGTGCGTAAACGAAGCTAACTAACAGCTAGGAAAAGGACACGTCCAGCAGCACCGAGCACGGATCTAGGGAATGGTCATCGTGGTCTAATAAATCTGGTGTTGGATTCTGGTCCCCTGCAATCTTCGTGGCTAAAGGAGAAGCTAGCTGTGACTTATGTGCTCCAACCGAACACGCAGAGCCGTGCCACCGTTTGCAACCTTGTTGTTTGACCCAAGCTACCTCCGCGTTGACCACGGGTGTCGTCGGCCAGTTTGGCTGAGCTGATAGCACACGTACCATGTACACAGTCATACAAACTTGCCCATGTGGCTCTTTTCTCTAGAAGACACCTGGATCATATCAAACAAGAAAATGGCTGCGGAATCTGGGATCAGCTGCGGAATCAGTGACCGGCTGCGGAAAACCTGTAATAGCTGCGGAATTGCAGCATTTGAACCAAAAATCTAAACCGACAGTCAACCATTAGCACAGTTAGCAAATCATGTTAAAAAGTCCTATAATGCAATGAATTAAACAAGTTGATGAAGGAAATGATGACAAAAGAAGGAGATAAGTAGGAAAAAGGCTGTTGGGAGGATGGGTAAATGAATGTAGGTTTGAGGCTCAACAGTGTTTGCAGACTTACACTTCATGGAAGCTCATTTGGAGCGAGGGAGCAAGGCTTCCACAAACTTGCACTAGATCCAAGGTAGGCCTAAAACACTTGTTTGCCTTTGTTTTAATTGCATATTTAGAGAAAGGTAGTTTTTTGATTGGCTTGCTTGTCACTAGATATCTTTAGATACTAGGAATGTCAATCTTGTCCGCAACCTCGACTCATTCCACGTGACACCCTTGTCACACAATTGCTTTTAGAAGATATAGAAGCCTCTTAGAGACAACCTCTGGGTTGATAGGACACCAGTACCTAGGGCATAGGGCATCCAAGAGGAATTCTTTTGAAGATTATAAAAAATATTTTTGCTGCACTCCATATGTCACGTAATTGGTTCAATAGCCTTTCGCCAAGGTAAACTCAAACAAACACATAGATCAAAATAAACATTGGTAGATACGGCTAATCTCAAAGAGAAATGCGTTGGTTCTAGTGGTCGACGCACAACAATACACAGTTTAACATTTTTATTGTAGTATAGATGAACACAAAGAAGGAAAGGAGGGAAATCGATGAAGAGGACTGAACATAGCACAAAATCCCTAGCAAAAATCTCTATCAAATAACACAAGTAAATTCGTGATTACACAGGTAATGCACGCTATCAAATAACACAAGTAAATATGTGTTTACGTAGGTGCTTCTCACTACTTAGCAACATACATACAACCATGAGATAGGGAAACCAACAACTTCATTACACAATTTCAGAAGAGGAAAGACATGCATAAAATGATATACAAAGGGGAAAACATACTGCGCATTGTTCCGATTGGAATCAATAAAACTGCTTCATTAATCTTTGAAGATGGAGTCCAAATCACCATTCCATCACATTTAACAATTCTATATGCCCAAGCACCTCATGAACAAGCAAATTGAACCAAAGTGGAACCACTTTCTCTGCAAACAGAGCTCATAACTTGCAAAAGTAGAATTCAGGCCTCTAGAATGCAGAATTTGGGAACCTCGTTTAAATGTTTCTTCCCTCTATTTATAAGGAGAGGGGAAGCTTTGAACAACAATTACAAAATATCCTAGATAAGTTCCAACTATCCGATCGACTAGTTGTCTCGACGTGCGATGGCTCTGCTGCCCAAAATGATTACAACAAATTTGATTGCTTCTTTAAAATGCAACAAAGTAAAAAATAACAAAACATGGGAAAACTGAATGATAACCCTAGCAAAATATCTCCACACTAATTCTTGTGATCACCTCTGATCAAGCTACACCTTTGTCATGATGTTCCTTCTTTGTTACTCAGGAGGTTCACTTGTCATTTTTTCCTTAATTTCTTGAATTCCCCACTTTATGGAGTTGGGAGCGATCAAATGTCAATTTCTTGTCATAATGCAGAAACAAAGATCGATCGACAATCTTTCATTACCTGACTACATGGAATTCCATGCTGAGAAATTAATTCTTAGGTGACTTGCACTCTGCTTACTCAGTCCATACCTCCATTTATCTCACTGAAGGCATGCATCAGAGCATAGAGATGGCTTGTATCACCTCAAGGAATACCCAACACACTTTCCTGGGGATTGTGGTCCTTCCTACCTCGATCCAACGATATTTGGCAGTTGCCATTACTCCCGAGAAAAACTCCTTTGTTCCTGCATACAATCTTGCAACTGCTGACCCACACGAATTTAACTCTGTGTATTGTGCTTATTAGAGAAATTACATATGAAAATATTCACAATGGTGCAATATTCTAATATTCCAATTGCCGACCTCTTATGTGACGAAATCCTTCCACTTAGCCCTTCCCACATTTCTCACCATAGGATTGAGGGTCGTGATTTGTTGCTTAGCCTTAAGGTGCTAGAGTGTTTTTGTTCCTACTGGGGGCTATTTTTCCTATGTTAAGTGCTTAATGCCCTTGGTTCTTTGAGTCTTTGTGACCATGTGCCAACCCAACATTGGAGCCCCCTTATCGAAACTTTTTCAAGTATCAAGTGTTACAAAGTTCTGACATTCGTAACCTCTGATACGCCGACCTATGATATGATGTCATCGCTCCATGTGGCACCTCAAGAGTGGTGACACTTGTCACCAAAAATTTTCCCTTTAGTCTCCCTCAAAATGCCAAAACTACCTGCCACATGTCCTTTCGTACTGCCATGTTATGTTGACGTCATATGCCACTTTAGCTTATTGGGACCAATCATATGCCACCACGTGTCCTGCTAGAGGAGAGAGAAAGGGTTTGTCTACCTCTGGTTTTTCGATGAAATTCTTTGTTAATCCTTTATCAGAGTTCTTGGTAGTTTTTTAACATTATCAACGCTTCACCCATATCACAACTTTTTAAAAAGGTTCTCATGTTTAGAGGTTCTGATTCTCAGATCACCGATATGTCTAACTCTCCAATGTGCGATCACCGATATATATGATGTTGTGATCACCGATTTATTTGGACCTCCAATATGCGATTGCCGATTTCTCTGGACCTCCAATATGCTATCTTCTATATGTGAAACCTCTGATATTCCTTCCTAAGGCTTCAATCCTTGAACTTCAGTAGACCATATCTTTTGATCCAGGAGTCCATTGTTGGATTTCCACATATCATTGGAAAGCTTGTTCAGAGCACTATCCAATGGAGAGGGTCCGATGTAGGCTTTGATTCCTCATGCGGCTTGGAAGATGACTACAAACTTCTATGCTCATTTATACTTTGGGCAACTTGAAACACATTTTGGAATAAGTGAAAACAATGTGAATATTAAATTTATAAAATATATTCTTCTGGTTCTCTGCGGCTGCGTTCCACTGCGGGCAAGTGTATTAAAGGGTATCTGCGGCTGTGTTCTTCTGGTTCTTTGCGGCTACGTTCTTCTGATCTCTGCGGCTGCGTTCTTGCGGCCACATTCTTCTTATCTCTGCGGTTGCGTTACTTTAACAAAGCAGATTAATGTTAGCTCATCTTCTGTCTACGGCTATTGATCTGAAGTTTCATCATATTTTTGCTTATCTCTGCGGCAGCGTTCTTCCGGAATATTATCTTTGCGGCTGCGTTACTTTAACAAACATCGACATAAGATTATCTCTGCGGTTGCATTCTTTCGTCTGTGGCTGCGGTTCTTAGATTTGCTTTATTTTTTATATTTTTTATAATCGACGAAAATAGATCTATGAGCAAGTCTTCCTTTACATGGCCATCTATGGATCTAGTGGTTCATGAAGCAAGTCGGTGATTTATTTTTTCCTGTTGGGTTCTAGATCTAATCTTCTACGGCTAGATTTAGATCTAGATCTAATCTTCTTTGCTGCTGGGTTCTAGATCTAATCTTCAGCTAGATCTAGATCTAATCTTCTGCCTTATTTTTCTGCGGCTAGGTCTCGACTTTCTACGGGAAAATATGGCTCCCAGCTTCACAAAAATAGCTGCTGGCTCAGTTTCGTCCACTTTTGGAGGGCAAGTTCCTGCCCATATTATCAGTGAAGCCCTAGCTCCCACGGTCCAAGTGGTCCAGGCCTCAGTCGATGAGGCTTTGAAGTTTTCCGAGAGTGCCCTAATCTGCCGGTTCAATGGCTTTTGGCTGCAGTTGACAGCTCTCCACAATTGGATCTCGGAGGTATGGAAGCCTGTCATTTCTGATGAAATTAATATCTACCACTGTGCTAGGGGTTTCTTTATAGTAGATTTTGAAAATCCTGAAAGCAGACAATGTATTATATATTTCGGCCCTTGTATTTGGGAAAACTCAGGCCTATTCATGAAGCCATGGAACCCATCATTCGATCCCTCAACAATAGTGATAACTTCAACACCAGTTTGGGTGAGATTGCCAAGCCTACCTTTGCATCTCTGGAACCTCTCCTTGCTAAAAGCCATTGGAAATGCAATTGGGAAATTTTACTGCAGGTGCCGAGAAACAGAGGAATATGCCAGAACCACCTATGCACGTATCTGTGTGGAAATGGACTTCAGCGCCGGATTCCCAGTTGAAATAAACCTAACAAGTAAAGACTATATTTGGAACCAGAAACTCGATTATGAAAGTGTCCTCTTCAGATGTCGATCCTGCTTTGAAATGGGCCATCTAGCCAAAAATTGCCCAAAAGCCTCCCAGAAAAATTCTGCTAGAAAAAACCACCATAGATCTACATGGTGGGAAGGAGCACAAAAAGAACACTACACTGTCATCAAAGAAGAATACTCTATAGAAAAATCTGAATCACAAGAAAGAAACAACTCTCAAGACAAGCAGGGAGAAAGCTCCGCCCAGCAACAAAAAAGTGAACTCGACAATCCCTCAAGCATCAACAGTTATGGGGATTTGGATACTGCACAAAATAAATTTTCATTTAATAGCAAAGCAGATCTCCTAGACCAAACTTCTTCTCCATCTATCTCCAAGAGGACGAACACAATAGATCGTGAAGCTAAGACACCAATGTCCCAAGAACCAGAAGAGATGAAGGAGATGCAAGATACAGGAAGTTGGAAGACCGTAGAGAAAAAAAAGAAATCTATATCATCAATCTCGCCAAAAAAGACGAGGAGCGAGACAATTAAAAACTAAGAAAATTATAGGTCTGATAGACCAGTTTGGTCTCAGTGGACGTTAAACACTATCATCATCATCACAAATCAATCAAATTATCTTGTTCAAAATATCGGATTAACTTGAATATTATTTTTGAACAATATTATTTAATTTCAATATTTATAATTGAAATTTGAAAACAAAAATATTCCATACAAATTTAAATATATACCTTTAAAAGAAACTAGTTTACAAAATAAAGTTGAATATTCTTTATCTTTCTTACCTTCTATGTCTTTAAAAATAAAGAAGGGGTAAAAATCATTTCAAAAACATCAAGCTATTAAACAATTTTCATTGCCGTAGTTGGTATGAAGAAAATTTGATTGGTTGAAAATTTGATTTAATTTTAAGGAGTATTGGACACAAACTATCTAATAAAACATTTATTTTAATTATTAAAATAAATTTTATTTTATTTATAAGAGAAAACATATAATTAATATTAATTATTATTATTATTATTAAATAAAAAACAAAACTCACAATAATGGGGATACTTTGAAAAAGTGCTTCTTTCGTTTAAAAGTTTATTGAAATATGTTGGAAATAATGTCAAAAAAACATAAGTGCCATACAGTTTTCTTGTTAAATATTATATAAATTTGTAGATTGTCACTCAAAAATATGAATATAAATATGCTATTATAGATTTTACATCTTTATATCCCTAGTCCCCATTTCAATTAATATATGCGTGCTTTAATACCTAAAAATATATTTGAAACCTCGAAAAACAATGTGACAAGTTCGCAAAAAAATAAAGCAGCATCATCCCAAGGAATAAACTGAAAACCACCAAAGACACCAAAGAGCAAACGAGAGTAATGGGAGGGAAAAAATTAAAATTGCCTTAACCACCCAAAAGTGATCCATGTGGATATTGGTGGCCACCCACCTATTCCACTTGGACCCCACCATTGTTTCTTTCAGTTTTTTAGTTTCCTTATTTGTAGCAAAATTTACTATTTTTGGCATTTTTTCAGGTCCTAAACTTTTGGATCCGTTTTGAGGCCCTAAACGACTTTTTTTGGGAAAACTGGGATAGATATTTCTAGTGAGGTATTGTGCGCATCAAACAGAGATGTATACCAAAGTTACGAGCCCGGGAAGTTGATGCACCAATTTACCCAAACAGGGCCCATAGTTTGGCGCCTCATCTCCTAGGGCTAGGTTTTTGGATGTTTAGGGGTTTCCATTGTTTCTCAATAATAAAAAGGCCTTTGAGCCTCATTGTAACACAGTTCAGAGGCATGTAGCTACCACATCTCTTCTTAAAGATAAGCTACCATCGCCCAAGCTAGTCTTATTTCCATTCTATTTTTAAGCATATTTCAGTATTTGATATTAATGAAATGAAGTGTTATTTCTACTGCATCTTTGTATTTATAGTTATATATGTAATTTGTTTTTTGTTCCTGTTTAAATCTAGATCAGTGGTATCAGAGTAGTCTACTCTTTCTCTGTTTTTTCTTTACATGTCCCTAACGAGGTCGCGATATAAGGAGTTAGGGCTCGATCTAGTTGAGCCTTTGCAAGATTAGTCTCACAAACCCTGATGGCCGCCCATGGGGGAAGAAAATAAAGATGAGGGGGTAGGAGGTCCGATCAAAGTATTGCTCAAGGAGGCCCTTGACAAACAAATGAATGCGATGATGGATAACTTTTCCCATATCCTTCAACGGTTACCCACCGGCAACACATCCACATCCAACAACCACTCTGGAGGCTCCACTCCTTTTAAGATACAAGTAAACTTTGACATTCCCATATTTGAGGGCGAAATAGATGCAGACGTCGTAGATAAATGGTTAAATATGCTAGAATGATATTTTTCTGTTCATGATTTTTCCAACTGAGAAAAGATTACGTTTTCTCTTCTCAATTCGCTCCCCACGTCAAGGACTAGTGGGAAACCTATTGTGAGTAGAAGGATGAAAGTACGACCTCACCTTTTTCAGCCGCACCCACTTGGAATTTGTTCTGGGATGCCATCAAAGAGTAGTACTACCCTATCAGGAGCTGTGAGGATAAATACATAAAGTGGACAATGCTACAGTAGGGAAGGGACCAAGATGTGCCAGAGTTTACCGGTGTTTTTCATACCCTTTGCACAAAGTTGGGTATCAAGGATTTTGAGAAACATTTGGTACTCAAGTGCCGTGGTTGCCTACATAGGTACATCTAGGATGAGATGGAGTTCCTGGACATCTCCTCTCTCGGCACGACGTATCAATACACAGTCAAGATCAAACAAAAGTTTAAACAGAAGAAGAGAGACTTTGTATCTGTCAATTCGAAGCAAAGGAAAGGTGCCCCTAAAGCACAAAAAAAAGGACAAAGTTAAAGTGGGGTAGCTGAGGACAACCCGCCAAATCCGCAAGAAAAGAACAACACCACGAAGCCAAAGAAGGACATGGGTGTTAGGTTCCTATAATAATAGGATTCATAATTTTGAATTGACTATGATTAGTCTTGTAATATTGTACATACTTTTGATTTATGCAAAATGTTTTCCCATATTAAAAGTAAAAAATATAAAGAGGGTGAAGTCCTAAAAGAAAAATCAAAGGACTAATAAAAGAAAAAGATAAAAAAAGAGAGTATAAAGTATAAAACCCACCAAAAGGAGATAAAAGATAGATTCTGAGAGTGATGAAAATTCAAATGCCACTACTTTTTACTTTACATTGAAAAATAAGATTGTGTGCAGCTTGTCAAAAATGCCACAATCCATGTTGGTCAAATAGTTTAATCTTGATTCATTCATGCTTTAAATTTCATGCTGATAGATAGAGAATAAAGATCTAGCCAAACTTTTTAATCTTGGTAGATCAGTAGTTAGGTAGAGAATACTAATGAGTTCAATAGTTTAATCTGAGCCATTGGAAAGTCATAAGGTTATAATTAGATAGTTTTCTTACAAAAGAAAAAAAAATAAAGAGTCAGAAAGCTCAAATGCACCCAGTAAATGAAGAAAAAATGTTAGGGTAAATGATGGGTAGGCAGAAGCAGTTTTCACAAGGCATAGAAAGCATCAATTGGTTCATCTCATATTACTAACTTCCTTCCAAACTCATTTACCCCTTGTAAAAATATCCCTTCCCCTTCATTTTACCTTTTCCCTTATTTCATCTCATTTTCCCTTGTAAAATAACCCTTTTCCCTTCATTTTACACCCTCCCGTACACATTTCCTTTAAAACCCACTAAAACCCCCTTATCCTAAGTTTAAATAATTAAAATGTGTCGGGCCCCATTGAAAAACCCTCCTTGATACCCTTTTAACTCATATCCCTAGTATATATTTTTTCGGCATACCATTTCATTAACCCCCATTTTCATTTGATAAACTATAGCTTATTTTATTAAACCCCCGCTATAATATCTTCTCGGGTCCCACATTTTATTAACCCTCATCGCATAATTAATTCCCGTGTTTACTTTTTAATTAACTACATTACATTTTAATTAACCCGACCCCACACCTCGATTCATCCCTCACATCTCCGCCACCCGATAACCCTTTGATCACCCACCCCTAGATCTAATAGACCTATTCCATATTGCATACTCTGATGCCTGACTTTTAATATCACAAAAGTACACGAGATCATCTATTTTCCCCACCCGCCTTTTTGCTATGTGGTAGCCTCACGTTATATCACATCCTCCAAAATAATACCACCATACAAATTTTGAGCATGCGATAAACCACCTTACCACCTTGTCGTGTCAGATGAAACCACCCTACTATTTAAATTTAACCTCGTGCCCAAAGATTAACCACTGTTGGTTAAAAATGAAACAAGCCGCCCTTTCCAATCTTTTCACTATTATTCTGTTAAGGATTGCAGAAAAGAACCTCTGACGACCTTTTCTAAAGCACCATAATATCTGCTGAACTATTTTAAGCCATTTACAACTAGAATTCAAATTTTTGCTACTAGAAGACACTGCTGACTCCGATTTGAAGTAGTATAAAGACCATTGAAGCCTCAGAGAGCCTCCACTGCCCCCAGATAACCCTTTTTCATACCAAAGCTTCATTTTCTAGGTATTAACTCATGGGCTTCCTACTTTACTTTTATCAACCCGATAGTTCGTAACAAACTTGGAAGTGACGGTGCTATATGCACAAGTACTAGTTCTTACTGTAGGTTGTCACTTGGTCAGCGGGCGCAAGATCACTAGGAGCTTAAGACAAATTCTATGGATTTTGGAAGAAGCTATATATGTGATAAAAGAAAGGAAAGCTTACTCTATACAGGCTACTCTACTTGCAGAAATGAAAAGGACTAAAATGTAAAGTAAACCTAACAAACCCTACTTAACCAACTAATCCTACTTTTGCAGAAAGAGAGATGAAAAACCATGAAATGACCATTACCTACTCAGGAAGTAAACAACATCTACTCAAGCTATTTCTAGAATTAAATGAGGAAAACAACATCTTTTTGGATTTGTATGTATTTTTATATGAAATTATCATGCATGTAATTTATTTGTTTGTGATTGTGGCAGCGATTAGGTGGCGATGGAGGGCGGCTTTGGGATTTTCAGAGGTGTAGGATGGTGTGGATGGGTCCTAGGAGGTCTCAAGTGGCCTTCTAGAGGATTTTCCCGCAATTGGACTTCAAAAAGAAGCCTACAAGAAAATATACAAGAGGCTATAGGGGATCTACAGGAGGTCTACAGGAGGATGTCGAGAGCAGTCTTGGAGGTTTTGAAGGTGGGAAAGTCGGTGGAAATGGTAGCTGAAGGCTAGGATGATGTGTTAAGGTGTCTAGGGTTCACCAATAATTATTAGGAGAGGGAAAAGATGGTTGGACTTGTTCGAAGAAGGAGAGGAAAGCCTATGGGAAAAGTGTAGAAAATTAAAGTAGATTTGTGAGGAACTTTGGGCGACCTGTGGAACATAGATCAAAGAGAGATGGTGATGGCTGATTGGCTGACTTGTTGTGAGAAGAGATTTGTTTCAAGAGAACTGAAAATCAAACAATGAGATTAAGCAAGCAAGGAAACTAGATACATCAAGAAAACAGAATTTTGCATCAAGCTAGTCTAAACTCTGATCTAAGAAAGTAAATGCTGAGAAATGCTACATGGAAAGAAAGCATGGAAGGAAATTTATTGCAAAGACATAAATGAGCATGGTGAAATAGATCTGAAGTAAAACATTAACCTTTTAACAAGCTACAACACTAGAAATCCTATGGAGAAGGAAAATCTGTGTTTTTGTGGCAGCAAGAGGGTCTTGGCCTCAGTTCATGGTCCCAAGGGGAGGAAAGGAGGCCAAGGCTCTGTTGATGGCCTTTTTGTATCTTCTTTCTATCACTATTCAACCTGCTACAAAAAACTGAAATGGAAACAACCTTATAAATCACCAAAAGCAACCTATTCTTAGCCAAGAAAGAAATTTATCTAACCACAACTAATCCATAAACTGAAATGAAACATAAAAGTACAGGAAAATAGGAGCTTGGCTGCTTGGATTACGCCCTAACCCAAGAGCTTCAGCCCTCTGAGGAAACTCAAGCTAGCTCAAGAAAGATCTCATGTTTATTATCAAAAATAATAATAGGATTACATGAAACTGTCAACAAAAGTAAGCTCGAAGTTGAGCAGAGCAAAGCTTTGACAAAAATTTGAAAATTTGACCCACTTCCTAATGAGGCCCTAGGCCTCTCTACTTATAAAACTGAAGCTCCAAACAACTTTCTTGAAATCAAGGAGGCTTGGCTCCCAAAACTTGAGATAAACAGAAGTTATCCTCCACTTGCTCGGCTGCCTCCTAGTGCATTGATTTGGATGTTTGTGCTCCAAGCTTCATGAAGGAGAATTTAAAGTGGAGAGTCATAAATGAGGGGGACACCCTCCTATAAATCCTCTCCCTTGTCTTCTTTGAATATTTGCTGCCAATTGTCCATTAAATCTTTTACTTTGTCTCCAAAATTCAACAAAAATCTGCATTCGACACATATTAGACTCCATGGCATAATAACCAACCCAACTCACTCTAGAAACATAAATATAATAAAAAAACATGCAATAAGCTAAGAGAATGGTGGATTAAACTAAGTTAGGAGGCAAAATGAGCCCATATAATTACCCATTTATGGGGCTCATCACTGTCGAAGGCCTGTACTTAAAATTTGCACATCATTTCTAATAGGTTAATCAATTGAACCAATTTAAAAGCCTTGCTGACCTAAAGAAAGCCACTATTCCATCCAAAACCCTTTTTGTAGATTGCATTCATCTTTTCACACTATTTCACAGGTCCTAAGCCTACTTAAGCCAAATCATGATAAATTGAATAAAATAAACAAATCTACGGCTTTGGAAAGCATTTTGAAT
>APFE030253296.1:208272-240418 GCA_000404065.3 Pinus taeda | reverse complement strand
GTACAAAAATTACCTGCATACGAATTCTAAAACACATAAAATAAACAATGTGAGAGCATAACACATAAAACACATATACACAGAGATTTCCCCTGAATCCCAAAACTAGGATTACCAGCTTGATTTTTCATTATGTTCCTTTCAATGTTACTGCACATATTTATACATGCCAAAGCATCCAATACCACGGACCGAAAACCATCGCGTCCAAAACCATGGGCCGAAAACCATCGCATCCAAAACCATGGGCCGAAAACCATCATGTCGAAAACCATCTGCGAAAATCATGCACAAAACCATAGGTAGGTCCGCCCAACCTAATATAGGGTCCAAAAAACAAAATTTTCTGGGGCATTGCCCCGGACACCATAGAGGCGGTTCACCTGCACCCCTCAAACCCCTTGTGACCCCCCCCCCGCTATGTAATCAACGAAACGAAGGGGGGGCTTCGCCCCCTCTTGTAACCCCTTGGTTAACTACGTGGGCTAGCCATGGAAAGAATATAACACAACCCAACATTCTTCACCCCACTTGCTTATATAACAAACTGCCTGTACAACCCAATATTTAGCAATGGGAAGTCTGGAAATAGCTAGATCTTGTGCTCCACTTCTCTCTTAGGGGGTAGATCTTTAAGCTCTTGAAACACGTCCTTGTATTCCTGTAACAACTCCTCCAATTACTGTTTTTGTTTCTTAGTACACCCCTCTAGGGATGCCTTGCCTCTTATTGACTCCTCTACAGTCTGATTTTCTCTTAAAAACAATCAAACATACTTCTTGTTGGAACTGATCAATTTCTTAGCTCAGTTGGCACTTACGAGTGAAATTTTTATCTTGTCTTTATGCACATTGATGATGAATTATTTTCCATCCTTGATGAGTCGGTATTGGTTAGCTCTCCTCATGAATATTGCATCACACATGTACATGTATGGAATCCCAAACACAACGCCACATACATCAAGGGGAACCACATCCAAATCTACTTCATCAATAAAATCATTACTAATGGCAAATATAATTTTACACTATTTTGTTACCTTTAGCTCTGCATTTGTACATTGTACCCATCCTACTCGAGATGGGTGTGGATGATCACGAACTTCCAGCCCCAACTTCTTGACCAAATCTGCTGCAATGAGATTTGCCTGCGACGCTGAGTCAAACAGAGCATCAATCTTCATCTTCTTGACCTGTATTTTTACATGGAAGAGTTTGGTCATTTCTTTCTCTTCATATTGCTTAAGGCTACTCAGATTCACCTCCTTCTACACTAACGTACAAATGATATTCTCATCTACGTCCGAGCTTCTTTCAACTTGGTTGCTCAAATAAGTGGCCATGAGATTCTTCTTATTATTATCTTTCTTCTTGTTCTTCAGGTTTAGCTCTGGATGTGATTTCCAACACTTCTCCTCTGTATGTCCATCAATGTTGTAGTGGTTGCCATGATCTTTGCATTGGTGTGTTGTGGCTGCCGTCTTTTTATATTTTCCCCCTTTTTTCTTCTTCTTCCCCTCCTTAGAAGCATCTTGTTGCACCTTTTGCTTCGATCCACTTGATTGAGCTCTTTTCAGGCCTATGTTTCCCAGGTACTGTGCTAGTACACAAGCCTCGTCCATTGTTTTGGGATTGAATAACATCACTTGCTCACGCAGATGACGGTGCAAACCCCCAAATACTTGAGGAGTACATTTGGTTTCTTTGGAGAGATATCCAACATTATAGCCATCTTTTTGAATTTTGTGGTGTACTCTTGCACGCTTTGGCCCGACTTTTGCCTGAAGTAATGCCACCGGATCCATTAGTCTTCCACGTACCTAATGGGATAAAACTGTAACTTAATGAGGGTTTTGAAATCATCCCACTTAGTCATTGGAGGTTCTCCCTCCAACCTCGGGGTTTCTATGTGGCTCTCCCACCAAGTCAGTGCATGGCCCTCCAATTTTAGTCGCGTGAATGAGATCTTTTGCCGTTCCTCGATCTGATGGACACTGAAATAAAATTCCACTTGTTGCAACCAGTGGTTCAACTTCAGAGCATCGATCTTACCATGGTATGGTTTGATATCAACTTTTTCTTACACTTCAAATAGGGATTGGTTCACGACACTCGAACTGGGTTGATCTTTTATGGGTTCTTTCTTCGATTGGTTCTCTACGTCTTCCCGATCTCCCGATCCCCCTTCTGATTTGTCTTCTACATTCAAACCCCCTTCTTCTCCAAATATCCCCAACTTATTGCTTAGGACCTCCATGAGGAGGTTTACATTGCAGTTTATATCTGCGACTTGTTCTTCGAGCCACGAAAACCTCACCTCTACACGATCATGAGGTTCGTTTCAGATTCGTCGCCCATTATCAGGGTTTTACGATTTTCAGTCTCACTGATCTAGATCCCTGCAATCTCCACAAAATTCCCAATGAAACCCGCTCTAATACCAAATGATCCGTAAAATGCCGTGGATATTCCACTGGACAGTTCGTCACAACAGATTTGATAATATTATATTAAAAATATGAGATTCTACACTATTACAATTTTATTTAATTTCTAGATCTGTAAAATTAACTGTAATTAGTGCATGCATGTAAAAGTAAATCAAGAAACAAAAAGTAGGGAATGACAAAATAAGATCACACACACATAATACACAAGATATGCTCTCTGGGAAACCCTTTCGGGAGAAAACTCAGCTGGAAGGTGAGGTCGCTTCGCTCCCTTTCTCTGTCTAGAAATATGGCTGCAAATACAAAGAAGTAATGTCTATGGCCCATGGGCTGCTACAGTGCACATATTCTCTCTGTGTGCTCTACCTCCTATCTCTCCTACTTATCTTTGCTCAACTATGGAACAAAATGCTCTCGAAAGAATGGAATGGCTCTTCCTCCTAGTGGACCGGTTATAACATAGTTCGATAGCCTACTAGTTATTAAGTTTAACTACATCAACACCTACTTGTAGATCTTTTGCAATCTAGATCTCTAGCCTAGTCAGCATCAACAAAGCTATGTATGTCCAAAACTTTGTTTAATCTTGGTCTTCCCTAGTAGCACAATCCATAATTAGTAGTGCCATGTAGATACATAAAAACCCTCTTTAATGTTGTCACTTTTTCCTTCCTTAGTTTTGACATATACCTCCTTAATGCTCACATTGCATGTGCAATGTTTATTTTTGTATAAACCATTGCATACATCAAACTTCCAACTGCCCTAGCACATCAAACACTTTACATGCCCTCTTCCTATTCATGTGTCTTGGGACATTGATATGCAAATAATTTTACACCTACATGAATAAGGAACTTTACTGATTTACTTTCTTGCATATTAACCTTTTCAATATTGTCTCAACATACTTCCTTTGATTTAACTAGAGTTTCCTCTTTGCTCAACATCTTTTAATTTCCATGCCTAAAATGAAATTTGCAGTAGCAAAATCCTTCATGTCAAATTTAGAGGACAATTGAGTTTTCACATCCTAGATAATTTCCCTATCATTTTAAATTAGTATCATATCATCCACATACAAGAACAAATCAATAAGATGATCACCAACTAATTTAAAATATACATAGTGATAAACTTTGCTCTCCATGAAGCCAAGTCCCAATATATATATATCAAAATTTTGATACCACATCCTTGATGATTACTTTAACCCATACATGGACTTCTTCAACTTACAAACCAACTCTTTATTTCCCTTCATTACAAATCCCTCTAGTTGCTTCATGTAGATCTCTTCTTCCAGATCCCCATGTAGGAATGTTGTCTTCACGTCAATCTATTTTACCTCAAAATAAAAAGAAACAACAACACATAAAATAAATCTAATAGAAACTAACTTGACAGTAGGTGGAAAAATATTACCAAAGTCAATTCCATGGACCTGGGAATAACCTTTTGCTACTAACTGAGCATTGTATTTCTCCACTTTTCCTTTTGCATTCAACTTCTTCTTAAATACCCATTTGTTGCCAATGAGTTTTCTTCCAGTTGGCAACTCCACTAGTTCCCAAGCCTCATTATTGTCCAAGGTTTCCATTTCTTCAACCATGGCCTTTTTCCAGAGTTTTCCATCCTCTGAATCCACTGCCTCCCTAGCAGTTCTAGGATCATCAATGATAATAAACAAAACAAGATCTAAATGGAAATCAAGTTTAGTATACTTTATTGGTTGCCTTATTGCCCAAATCAATATCCTAAAAACTAGAGTATATGGTTATTCTTGTTCTTGTTCTTTTTATAGAGTTTGATTCATTTTTCTTCAATTCAAACTATATCTTCTCTAGTTTTTTCTCCCTTGGTAGCACTTATGATTTGATAACATCTTTCACTTTAGATACCACATCTCGATTATACACAACCTTCTTAATATATGGGTTCCAAAGCTTATAACCTTTTAAAATATCTTTATAACTAACAAAGATGCACCTTTTAGATTTACTATCCAACTTAATTATGTTTTCCTTTGGAACATGTACATATGCATCACAACTAAATTCCCTGAGATGTGTGAGAGAGGGTTTCTTCCTAGTGCATACCTCATATGGATTCTTATCATACAACAGTGACGAGGGTGATATGTTTACCAGGTCACAAGTAGAATCCACTGCCCTACCCAAAAATATTGTCCTAACCCAACACCACTAAGCATGCTCCTTACTTTTCCATGAATGTCTTGTTCATCTTTCCAAAACTCCTTTCTGATGAGGTGTGTATGGAGTAGTCTTATATTGTGTTATACCACACTTCTTACAAAACTCTTTAAATTCCTTCTCGCAAAATTCTCCACCATTATTTGTCCTCAACACCTTTATTTTCTTCTCTACCTGATTTTCCACTAAAGCCTTAAACTCTTTAATTATGTCAGAGACTTTAAATTTCTTCTTGAGGAAATATATCCATGTATTTCTCAATATTTCATTTATAAATGAGACATATTACATATATTTACCCAGTGATGGAACTGGCATAGGTCCAAACACATCACTATGCATTGGTTGTAGTATTCCCTTTGCACTTTTAGCATTGTTGAAGAATCTCAACCAATTCTATTTCCCATATAAACAATGTTCACAGAAATCAAAATCCAAAGAGCAATTTGAAATACCTTCTAGCATACCATTACCATGTAATACTAGAAGCCCCCTATCTCCAATATGTTCTAGTCTTTGATGCCACAATATAGTCTTTTCCCCAAAGGCTATAAGAGTTTTTCCTTCTTCTACTCCATTCGCAGGAACAACAAAACCATTGCGCCCATCATCAATAGTACTTCCCAACGACTTACATAGAGTTTCAATCCAAAATCCCCTCAAAAATATCATTGCCCCTCAAACCATCCTGCAAGTACCCTTTTCAAACATTGTTTTACACCTGCATCACTCATCTTGTTTACAAAAATCAAATTGTTAGCCAAACTTGGAATGTGTAAAACACCATGGAGTGTTCTAATCCTTCCACTCGTGAGCCTCAACTTGTTTTCCTTGTCCTATGATTTTAGTTATCGAGTCATCTCCTAAGAAACATTACCACCATCATATCTTTCATACTTATAAAACCACTCCCAGTGGGGAGTCATATGAAAGGATGCACCTGAGTCGACCAATCATGCCTCATGATTTGCATGTGTACTTGAAGAACCCATGTACACATCCCCTCCTTAATTTAAGGAGGTTTTTACTTATTTATAAGGAGCATCATCATATCCCTTTCCTTTTTAAGTAGTTTTGGATCTATAATATTTCTTGTAATGCCTTATTTTCCACATTTCCATCGTACATTTACAATTTTTCCTTAATATTTTGATGTACGTCTAGATTTAGATCTCCCACTTGAAGACTTATTTTTATTTTTACTCGGGCAACATCCTCTTATAGATAAAGCATATATGTTTTGGCTTTCGATGATTTTTTCTATGTCATCTCATATGATAACAAGGATGAAACTATTTCATTGAACTTTAAAATAGTTACACTACTACATATGGAAACAACCAAACTATCCCACAAGTCTAGTAGAGAACTTAACAAATCGATGCACTTATCTTCATTTGAAATCTTAATATCAACAAATAGGTTGACATACCACAATATTGAAGGCATTCAGATGCCTTGTCACTGAGTCTACATCCTTCATCCTCGGGTTATACAACTTTTTCCGCAAGAACAATTTATTCACCAAGGACTTGGACTATTACAAACCCCCTAACTTGTCCCACAAAGCCTTTGTTGCAGCTTCCCCTGAAACACTTAGTAATAGAGACACAATCATATTGTGCTCTTTTCCTTTCAATCCAAATTAGTTCAGTCTTCTGTTAACATCCTTGTTTGTTCAGTACCTAGATCCATGGTGATCCATTGATCTTTCTCCACCAACAAATCTTCCATTTTGAGCTTCCACGACTCAAAACTCTGTCCATTAATGAAATTCTCGATCTTTGTCTTTTATTCGCACACCATTTATGTTTACCACAAGACTTGGTTCCACATATCTCCCACTGTAACAGGGTCTAATGTGGGCCAAAGCAAAACCCCTTAGCCACAAATGTGTCCCATTGAAGGAAAAAATGCCCTGATACTAAATGTAGGTTTTAGCCATGCATATATAATTTCTATAAACAATTTCTCAATCTAAAAAGAAAAGATTCAATAGCATGTGCACACAATTTGCATAGATATTTTACTTTGGAAACCCAAAACTAGGAAAACCAGACTAATTTTCCCAGATCTCTCGATAATTACATAGTTTCTATACAATTTCCTCTTAAAAGAGGGTTTCCTTCTAAGGAAAAAAGCCTAACATAAATTCTACCACCAGATCTGCGACTTAATGATGAATGATCCAAATTGACTTTACAATATTTTACAAGGAAAATTTTCAAAAAATTTTGCTTCAAGGGCACTCAAGGGGTTGAGGGACCCTTGTGGCAACAATTATACAACGGGGAAAACCTCCCTGTTAGGAATTGGGGTAAAAAAATGGCTAATCATGCAAATAATATAACACATACCTAACATGTTAAAGTCAAATATATTCTTATACTTTCCAATTTCTCTATAAGTCCTTAATTAGAACATAATGACATCATTTACAAATAACAAGTATGCCATTGATACAAAATTTTCCAAATTTATTTCATTGTTGGAGCCTTCTCTCTTGCAATTTGTTATCATTATACTTAAGCCTTCTGCAACTAAAAGGAAGAGAAAGGATTACATCGAGTAGCCCTATCTTAGGCCATATTATACCACAATCTAGCATCTTAGCCCAAAGCCTCATTAGGTGACCTAAACAATGTGCAACAATGGGAGTGTCGCCACTATCACCTTATCAACTACTCCCCTCATTTTAGTGATGGACACAATATGACACGAGGGAGGCTTCCTTTTTTCCAAAGAAAAAATTGAACTTTCTATTAAGGCAATAAAAAGTTACATAGTATATGCACTTAAGCATTCAAAAGACTATGTTTATCATCTAAACATAGAGTGTTAATATGAGCCTGTTAAGCAAAAACAATTACTTTCCCATCTCACCATGAGCAAAAAATGATCACTGACTCCAATTCTCGGGCCTCCTTAGATGAGGAAAACAACCCAAACAGGGAAGATATCAGTAGCATTCAGTAAAAATTTCCATTGTTTTTAAGTCTATAATCAATAAATACAAAAGCCCCACATATATAAGTATTGGTATCCATCATAGTAACATAAGAAAAAGTTTGTAAATAGAAACGAAAACACGCACTGATAGTAGCATAAGCTCTGAAACGAGCTTTAGAGCACAAAAGGAGGTTGATCTGACACATAGATCACTTCATTTTCTTCATATTTTATGTGCCAACTATCCAAAACTTGTTGCACACCCTCCTTAGATAGAAGGTCTACTGTAGTATTTTGTTCCCTGTAAATATGGCACACAATAATAGAGTTAAAGAACTTTTTGATATTTAAATCTTATTCTAACAAAGGAGAAAAAATATAGTTTTGACATCTGCTCTCTCCATTGAACCATTTGATGACATTCAAAGAGTCACCAAAAATCTAAACCGATCTTATTCCCAGGTGTGTAAGCCAGCAAAGAAGGAGTTTGAATGTTTGTAGTTCAGCATAATTATTTGATCCTATGCCTAGCCCTACCGAGGCTTTTATGCATCTATGTGCATTCATATGAATCACCATTCCTGCCCCACACATATTCCTTTGATCTGAAGCCTCATCAAAGTAAGCCCAGGGGATATTGTCCCTAATCTGTTCCTCCCTAATCCCCCTAATGATAGGTTTCTAGACTGGTATATGAATACTCTCATAAATGGCTGCGCATTCAATAGCTATGTGATCAACAAAAGGGATGTGATCCTTGAAAATGCTCTTGTTCTTGGCCAACCAAGTACCCCATGCTATAATTAAAGGTAGATTTTGTAGAGTTTCCTTCGGTATGTCCTTCCACCAATTTTTCCATATCTCCATGATGTTTTCTCCATCCCATCTCTTATCTTTCTCTATTAACCTCCCCGTTGCCAGCCAAAATGCTATGTTAAAATGACACTTTAGTAATAGATGTTGAACTGATTCTTCATCATTTTTGCATAGGGAGCACCAACCTGGGCCTATTTTAGATCTCTTATGGAGATTATCCCATGTTGGAACCTTATTCCTTAGAATGCACCAAAAAAAAAAAAAAACTTGCTTTTGTCGGACATTTAATTTTCTATATATGATTTGCCCACCACTCTGGATTTTCCCATCCCTTCTTAGACATGAGGAAACTATATCCAAATTTTGGGGAGTAATTCCATGTTGGAGCATGAACCCATCGCAAAGTGTCAGGTCTATTTCTGAGGCAGACATTCGATCTTAGAAGTTCCATAATGAAGTGATGCCATTCCTCCACCCATTGGGGTTCCAGATTTAGATCTCCTCTAGATAAACATGCTTGGCGCCAAATATCGATTGTCCAACTTTCTCGGTCTGGCTCAAGTGATAAAATTCTCTTGTTTCCAATTGTTCTATGATGCCCGGTGATATGGAAAAAAACTTTGTTTTAGCCCACCCATGGATCCTTCCCAACTCTTACTTGCTCTCCATTCCCCACATGCCAGGAAAGTCCTTGCTCAATTATTTTGATTGAGTCTAGAGTTGCCTTCCAAACCACAGACGCTTATGGATTTTTCTTGTCCAGATTTTTGATCCACTCAACCAAAGGGGTTGGATCAATATAGTTTCTTTTTACCACCATTGTTCATAGGTTTTCCATCGTTAACAGTTTCCATCCCAGTTTTATTGTCAGAGACGGGCCTCAAGGGAGGCTTCCTAGTAGATATTATGGATCCAATAACCCAGTCAAGTTAAGCTAAGTACCACAATTATTCTACAATATTTTACCACCAAGCATTAAATTTAGGCAATTAGGGTATTATGGTGGATATATGAGTAAATCACATATTTAGGTTCAAAGGGTCCTATGGATTTTTTAAAGGCTTGGGTCAACCAATAGAGGCTCAAAATAGGTCCCCATATACGCAATAGATAAATTACGTTTGGTTGTAACAAACAAACATAAAAAATCAGAAAATATAATAGTTTATAACAACTATTAAGAACAAGAGTAGACAATTCGGGCTAAAAATAAGTGAAAATGAGAGCCAAGAATAAGAGTAACCAAGAAAAAAATTACAACAATTTTCTATGGTTAAAAAGACATATAACACACTATGATTTGCCCTTTTCCTCCAAACTATAAATGGTTGATTTGAATTATAAACTCTGACAACTGGATCTAAATGTTCACATCTTGGTATTAGCTAGGGATAGTGTAGCTATTCTTCCCTGATAATAGTCAAGACAATAATAGCTTTGATTATGCTTGAATTATGATTCATGCCCATGCTAGTGGAAATAGATGTAAGATAATGTTCTATTAATGCTGCATGAAGACGTTAAAGAAGTTCTAAGGGTTACATGTCAAGAGAGCATGTGATATGACGCCCATGGTATATGATTTTTTACCTTGATATTTCACAGTAGTTAAGATCCTTGGTTCACTGTACGGTGATGACTATGAAATCTTAAACTGTAACTAAGACAATTTTTTAAAATTTATGGGGTATAGAGGGAATTTCCTGGGTAGGCTCAGGAGGTTCATTACAGTCATGATATCTACAAAATACAAAGACACGCGTTCCTTCAAAGTGCATAGTTAGATAGTCCTCTTAGACACCTTTCCAATGGTATATGACACTTAGAAAGATCCCAAGGGTTGATAAGAAAAAACATTTTGAAGTTTTGCAGTTAAGATAAGGCAGACTAATCCAGACATGTTCAGGAGTCAGGGCCTTTCATGGTGAAAAGTTGGAGCACGACTAAATTAGCCAAACTCTAGACTAGTTTGAACATGTCTAGGAGTCCGAGTGTTTTGGGGTGTGAATGTTGGTCCACGGCAAGGAGATGAACTTCGTACTAGTCTAGACTCATCCAGATATCTTTGCTTTTTGGGTCTTTCGAGGGTGCATGTGAAGAGAGTACCATGCTTAAACCTTTTTGGTCTAAATTCCAAGTTCTATTAATGTTTTAATGTATTTCGAGCATTCGTCCATCTGAATTCTTAATAAAGAAAAATGGTGAAAAATGCATGGATCTAGCTTTCCCCCTCATTACAAGTGAATGACGTGGCAAGATGATGAGGCCAGTGAGGTGGTATAGATGTGGCATTGATTAGATCGCTCTATTGATGTGGCACTGTGACACATGGTAGGAGGTTTTGGCATTTTTGGGTAGCCAAGCAAGACATATCCATATGAAATGTAGCAACACTTGGAGGCCACCATGTGGCATGATCATGTAAGCATGATGATGTGGCACAATATCAGGGTTGCACCAGGCGGATGTGTTTGCAAGAAATTTCATGTGTTAATATTTTATTTTGGAAAGAGGTGTATGGTTGAGCAGTGGGCTTGAAACAAGGCTTAGGGCCCGTAGAGCATTAAACTATCCAAACCATTTGCAAAAGCTAGAACACAAAAACACCTGGACTAGAGCACTAAGCGCTTTATGAGCTAGCACATGATTTTGTGGTCTTGGACATAAAATGCCTAAGTGATAAAGATAAAGGCACGAAAGGTTTTTAACACTTAGCCCCCTCTATGCTTAAGTCGTTGGTTTTGAGGATGCAGTCTCATGCAAAAGAGAGTTGAAACTTCAGAGCTTGAAACAAATTAGAAACTTGGCATTTTGCGTTATAAATTTGGTGTTTCATTGCCAAAATAAAAACAAAATTGTAGACTGCAAATTAGAACAACATGCTAAACAGACTGAAGAATAAATCCAATAAAGTAATAACTCTGAAAATTTAAACAGAGATAAACAATCAGATTGGCATGCATAATAAATAGGGAACCCGAAGTTGGAACAAAGTTGAACAACCAGTGGAAGTTAAAGATAAGAGAATAAAAAAACAACTAATTTAAAGAGTAGAATAGAAGTAAAGCTAATTGTTAAACTCGAAAATAGAAACAATTGAATAAAGAAGTGGCTATAAATCTATATAAATGACAATCGTATCAAATGTTTTTGATAATTTAGTATCTTAAGAGAGAGCATGAGAAGAAAAGATAATTTATCTATGAATGTATGACAAAGAAGCCATTGTGATCTAAGTTTGAAAATTATATGAAAGAAGGATTTGGAGGGTTATGCAGGTAGATGGTTGCATAACAGGGAGTTGGAGCTTCCTTTGAATTGGTGCTAATAAAATGGGAGTTGGTGCTTCCTTCAAGTTGGTGCCTAAAAAATCAGCAAGTTGGTGCTTGTAGAGAGAAAGAAAGTTGAAGCCTTTTGTAGGTTGCAACCTACACAAAATTGATGTAATATGAAGTTGGAGCTTTATTTTGCATCATAAATAAAAAAGAATTTGTGGTTTTCCCAATTGGGTTTACACATTAATATTTTGTGTCTAGATTTATGAGTTTAGTGTGTTGTTATTCATTGTTGTGTTGCTAAGTATTTTTAACAAGGATTTTTATTTTATTATTTATTAATTTTATTTATTTATTTATTTATTTATTTTTTATTTTTTTTTTTTTTTTTTTTTTTTTTATATATTTTTATTTATTTATTTATTTTTTTTTTTATTTTTTAATTTTTTATTTTATTTTTATTTTTTATTTTTTTTTTTTTTTATATTTTTTTTTTTTAAATTGTCAAAATATTGATTCACCCACCCCGCCTCGTAATTTCCTAGTTTCTAACAATTGGTATCAGAGCAAGATTCTTTTAGGATCAATCTAATAGCTGGAAGGAATATCAAGGATAATATCTAACTAGGATGGAGGACACACCAACAGGGATCCTATGTTCACTAGAACAAACTATACAATTTGGAAGGTAAGCATGAAGACTTACAGTATCTTGGAGAAAGTGTCTAGGACAAAGTGTAATATGGCTATGAAAGGCCACTAGTAATAATTACTAGAGATCATAAGCTTGATTTCACCTATAATATTAAGGCAATGAATGCACTTCTTTAAGGACTGCCCGAATCTGAATTGGTCAAAGTCATGGATTGCACCATCGCCAAGGAAATATGGGACAAAATGCGCAGTTGTTATGAAGGGAACAAAAAGGTAAAGAAGGCCAAACTACAGGGCTTCAGAATGTAGTTTGAGTCCCTAAAGATGCATGATGATGAGGAGATAGCTAAATTTTTCCTTCAAGTGGATGAAGTGCTAATACAATAAAAGGACTTAATGAAAAAATAGAGGAGTCAGTTGTAGTTCAAAAGGTGTTGATGTCACTCCCTAAAAGATTCAATACTAGGGTATTAAATATTGAAGAAATGACATATCTTAACACTCTAAAGTTGGATCAATTGCATGGAACATTGACTGCCTATGAAAAGAGAATTGTAAAAGGAATAATGATAACAAGGGAGGAATAGTAGACAAAAAGCTCAAAGAAGATCAAGAAGTTTTATGCTATTAATCATATGGAGAGGAGGCAAAGTTTTTCATAAAATTGAAGAGAGGAATAGATAAATACAAAGGTAAGTTGTCTTTCAAGTGTTTCAATTGTGGTAAAGTAGGTCATTATGCTTCTAACTATCCACAAAGGAAAAATAAGAGTGAACATGAACAAAAGGATGAGTATAGAAAAATAAAGAAGGAGAAGGATATCAAAAGAAAAAGTTTCTATACTCAAGATGATAATAGTTCCTCAAAAGATGAATATGTACAATCATTTGATGAGGATAGAGCTAGGAGACTGTTACACAACATTCTGTCACTGTCTCTGTACTCCCTGTTCCTTGATCCTAGAGGACCTCTACAGTGAACCCCACATGCTTTGCCTTCATGAAGAAACTCCCATTATGTCCCTCTTCATGAGCAGATCAATTCCCTTTTGCACCATTTCCCCTGAAACTTCTGTTTTGCCCAGTTTACAAGATCGACGCTAATGACCTTTGTCTCCCTCATGCCGATATGCAGAGAGTAGCACCATCCCTCGCGCTGACCGGAGCGACTGAGCTATGTTCCAGTCGTGTCGGTCTTGTTATGGAAAGTTTTTTAAATTAGGAGCTAAAGCTTCCATCTCTAGAAGCTTCGTAAAGAAATTCTGGTAAATGGTTTAGCCGGATGGGGTCGAGGATGTCAGTTTGGGCTCCTTTCCCCTATAATGATGGAACTACCATGAGAAGAGAATCCATTTCCCATCCATTCATCCTATATAAACCTCCCTTCTTCCCAAGCACAAGCTAGTGTTGATATTGGTGTGCTAATACTATTTTTGTTTGGAGTAGACAACAAGCTATTACTAGTTGTAGCTATCTAGTTGTGTGAGGGAGAAGTGTGATTTGGTTTGGAGTGAAGCCTAAAGGGAAGAGCCTTAAAACTATTGTTGATTGAGTCCACCATGGAATGCTAGTAGAAGTGTGTGGGAACCCGGTCTTGTCAGAGGAGGACTGCAACTTCAAGACAAATAGTTGTAATCTATCTTTGATATTAGTATATGCAACTATTGATTGATTTCCTAGATGATTTGTCATCTTACATATTCATGGCTTAATGTTTCTTGACTTATTAAGTAGGTTGAATTACAATTTGTCTATTATCACATTTGTTGTTGTTTACTTGTTTCAAGTGCTTGAAGAAGGAAGCGAGATATCGTTGGAGCGAGCAAGTAAGGACATCATCAAACAGGATAAGCGGACTAAGAGATTGGCCCTCTTAATTGGTTCTAACCTGAGTAAATCTTACATAGAATGTATCTGTTGTGGCTAGACCCATTATCGGGCTAGAGGAATTTGTTTGTGTTCACACTTATAATTTTGCTTCACCACAAATTGGCGACTCCATTGGGGATCGCAATCCTTTTGTTTGTCTTGAATTTCATGATTTCGTGAGAACTTTTCTAGTTCCATTTTTCCCCTTTGGTTCTGTTTCTTTTCTCCTGCTTACTAGTATGAGTCTAAAATTCATAGTAGTAGATCTGGTCCCTGTTTCAAATTTTTTTGTTGTTTTGTTTTGTTTGCTTGTTTGTTTGTTTATTTGTTGTTGTTTTTTTTTAGCTCCCTTGATCAATGCACTTAATTCGCTGACAGCCGCGCCGGTCAGTGTGAGTTGCTGAGGAATAGTCGCGCCGACCAACCTCTGGCGCTTGTTTTTAGTTAGGCAGTTGCGCCGATGCCTGTAAGTGAAGATTAGGGCCTGACCCCAATATTGGCCAGTGTGTTTTGCTCTTGTGGTTTTAACCCCGTAAGCCTTTTGAACCGTTTTCTCCCTGATTACAAAGCCATTTTTCTTTTGGTTTTTTTACTTGATGGCTTATCATATTTCTACTTGATCGATTGAGTCATTGAGTGGTCAACGAAACTAGGGCATCTAGTTGGTCATCCATTCAGTAGTTTGCGAACTCAGTAAGTTGGGTTGTAGGTGTTCTTACTCTTTGCATTTTGTTTTTTGGTCCTTTTGCGACTTTGACCTCTTTTACACAAGTTTGAAAAGTTTTCATTTGCTTGCCTAAACATTTTTTTTTTTTTTTTTCGACATGGATTATGTTTCTTGTCTTATTGTTGGTAAATTCAGTGTTTCATTAGTCTGAATGAGTTTCTCTTTTCATGTGTTCATTTGCTTGAAGAGCTTATTGTCTTGAGATCTTTTTCACTGAAAGGTTATATGCAAAAAGTCTTGTTTCGTTATTTCATGAAAGAGTATGAAATTCTAGCTTGTTGCATCATTATGTTACGATAACTCGCATCATTAAAAGGCTAGAATTGCATCAGAATTTGAAAATGAAGAGAACTTTTTTTGCTTTTGAAAGGACTAATAGATAAGTGCTTCTCGGGAAATTAGGAATTAGAATGCATTTTTCATTAGTTTATTTTTTGAAAAAGTAAGGTAGTGAAAGATCATTTCATTTTCAGTTGCTTGATTATTTGCATTTGATTGAGTAGTTTCTACCCTCTCTAGTGTAGACATTTCATCGAATTGAAAGGGTCTTGTCTCATTTAGTTGCATTTAAGGTTTTTGGAGTCACATCGCTAAGACCTGAAAATTGAAACATAACTGAAGATCAACTTTAAAATGAATTCAATTAACCTAAAGCGCATTTGACATTAACGATCATATCTAGAAGGTCTAGGCTAGAGATGTGTTTAGGCACCTTTAAACCTAATAGCTGTCGTTAGATTCGGCATTAGACAATGCTAGTACAGATTTGTTCTCCCCATACTGTCGAGTATATAACGGGAGACCCCACTAGGCTGCAATCCTTTTACTCTTAGGAAGCCTAGTCGGCTGCCTTGCAAACATGATACACTGAACACAACATTCGGGGAGATTGCCTGCCCGTACTTTTTGGCTCGCCAGGAGGTATTTTGCAGTTCACGGTTGCCTAGTAATCCTATTTAGCTAGATCATCCAAAGCAGTCATTTGATCTTTTTGACTCATTAAACTTAAAAGATCATTTGAGCTCGTTTCCAATCAAAAGCGATAAAGTCATCTTTGTTTCTTTATCAACTCTTAAAAAATGAAAGAGCACCAGTCTTTTATGCATCTTAATAATTGATTGCCCACGATCCAAAACACCCTGTTAGTCTTTTCTGAGGCCAAATTCGGAGTTTTCCTTAAAATAACATATTAAAGCCTTGAAGTTAATTGTTCTATCAACTAAGACAAGGTCATCATGGTTGAACCATATGGTTCACCCATTTCCTCTTCCTCTCCTCCATCTGAAAGATTGTCTGAGGGGCCGTTTCCTGAGTTACCAGAGTCACTCGAGGACCAAGATGTTGAACTCGCAATTGTTTTGAGCAATTCAACCTTTGTCATCTCGTCCTCCACCTAATTTTGATACTGGGTCAAGATGCTGATCTTGGCTCAGAATCTCCAGACAATCCCGTTCAAACTCTAGAGTACTCGCCGACCATTGACGGTCAGCTTGGACTGGTTATCTACCCTCTGAACCCTCTGTTTGACCTTGTCGTGATATCACCGCAGCGTCCTTATAGTCTGTATGACCAGCCGGGTGTTCCTTTGGAACTATCCCCTCTTACTCATTTGGCCATTCGTCGTCGTTTGTTTTCAAACATGGAACCTGAAGGCGATGCTCCAGTCACATCTCTGGATGAGTCCGAAGTTTCTACTCCACACATTATTGAGGGGGAAGAATTGCCTTTTCCTCCCAACTATGTGTCTTTAGTGCAGTTGGTTTTAGGGACACCTAGTGCCTCATCACTTTACCATAACCCTATTTGGGCGTCAGGTGCCATGCCTACTTCAGGTCCATTCGTTACGAACACAACTTCCCAACAGGCTGTTACCTCAGTCCTGCTGCAACCCACCATTCCAAATACCCTTGTATCGTCAATCCCAGTTACCCGTCAGGCACAACCGACAGTTTCAAAGATTGTCTCTATCAGTTCCTTCGTCCCACTAGTCAGTGGCCAGGTTGTGCCATCACCTAGGGGGTAAAACCTGAATGTCTCTATGGTGTCAGATGCCACTAATGTGAGCATCTCACAAGCTCACATGCTTGGCATAAAACAACCTTCTTCCGGTATTATTCATAACCTTGCTGATCCTACTGGATCAAGCAATGTCCAGTACCAACAGGTTCAGAATCCCATTGGTCCGTCTGGATCGAGCAATGTTTAGTATCAGCATCCCTATGGGGCTCAGGTCCAATACCAAAATCCTTACGTTCCATATGGTCTTCAAGGAATGGTTAATCAACCTTACACCCTCCAATCTAGGTAGTACATCTAGCCTAGCTATGGCCAGATTCAATTTGGCAATTTCTTGGGCATTATTCAAGTACCCTTGCAACAACGAGGACAACCTCTTCAACAACAAGGGCAGACTTTGTTACCGCAAGGGCTCTCCACGCAACCGCAAGGGAAAATGATCTCGTAGCAAGGTCAACTGCAACAACCGCAAGGTCAACCCTTGCAACAATTGCAGCAAGCCGCGTAGCAGCAGATGCCATATGCTCCGCACACCTATCAACCCACGTCCTCGCAGGGCCAACCTCTGTAGCCCCAGGGACAAATTTTGCAACTGCAAGGTTAACCCTTGCAACAACAAAACCAACCAGGGTAGCAACAACCCTTGTATACATATCAACAAGGTCAACCCTTGCAGGGGCAGGGTCAAAGTCAAGTCCTGCAACAATAGGCTCAAAATCCTCATGTCCTAGGCCTATAGGTTCAAAATCCTGTCGGCCAAGGGCATCAGGTACAAAATCCCTATGTCCAAGGGCAACAAGTGTATCAACCTTATGCCTAGGGATAGCAGGTCCAAAACCCTCTTGTTTAGGGATAATAGGTTCATCCCTTGTACGTTCAGGGACAACAGGTCCCATATCCATATGTCCAAGGTCAACAGGCTCAACAAACTTTTAACCCGTACGTTGCTTATCAACAACTTATGGCCGGATAGTTCCAAGGTATCAAAGGTCAAAATCCTCCCTATGGTCAAGGTAATCTGCAATGGGGGCAACCTCATATGCCATATGGCCAAAATCCCTCACTGTGGGGCCAAAATCCTTACCAGCAAGGATGCGCTCCTCCCTATGGGCCTGCTTATCGACCTCCCATGCCTTTTAACACCCAATTGCCTTTCTTGGCTACACTTGAGTTGCCAGATGCATTTCACCTTAAGAATGATTCAATCCTTCATTCGTCGTACTAGCCTCTGGTGCCGTCCAAGATTCCGAGTGATTGTCCAAAGTTTGACGGGGAAGCTAAAGAAGATCCTCAGGTCCATGTGATGACATATCACCTCTAGTGCTCTTCGAACTCGTACGTGGACGATTCCATTCATCTTCGTCTTTTCCAACGAACCCTCATGGGTGCTACAACAAAGTGGTACATTGAGCTACCTTAAAGTACTTACCATGACTTTAACTCTTTAGCCATGGCTTTCCTCACACATTTTCAGTTGCTGGTTCGCTATGAAACTTGCACCTATTTGCTCACGTCACTTAAGCAAGATACTGTGACACACATCTCCGAACACATCCATGAATGGAGACGTAGACGTCGCCTGATCAAATTCAAGATTGCTGATCAATTGCTCACTGAATGGTTCACCAAATCATTTGTGGCCGCAATTGCTCGCGATATAGCTACGGGTGGATGTGTCACTGTAGAGCAGGGCATCGCTCATGCCCAGTACTTGGATCTAGTCTACTCTCAGTCTGGCACTTTGTATGAGTTGTTACCCAATGCTTCGCGGCCATCATCCAATCCCGCAACATCAAAGTCACCAACTGTTCCTCCCATTGATGGAGTTATTGGTTTAGTATCCCAGACCCTCACTAAAACTTATTCCAAACAGAAGTCGATCTCAAATGTTGTTCCTAATAGTTCATCCCAGAATCCACCTAGCCCTGGTAAAACCTTAGAGGTCCATGATGTCCAGTCTACCGCAGCAGACAAATCCTTGAAAGGAAAGAAGAAAGGCAAAGGCAAAGCTAAAGCCGATGCCCCAAAAGAGGTTCCTCCCAAATCATCTATTGGCAAATCTTCACAGCAGAAACCTAAGTATCCCTGCCTCATTTGTGAGGAATATCACTGCACTAAGGATTGTCCCCAACGATCCAAAGTTAGTCACTTGCTCAAAGGGACCCCTGCTGTCCTCAAAGAGTCGTTTTCGTCTCAGCAGACCCAAATGGTAGATCAACCTCAATCTGCTTCTTCCGAATCTCAAGTGTTCATGATGAGTATGCCTATTAATATGGCTACTAGGTTGAAAGACTATCAAACTCCTGCTTCGATAGCTGGGAAAGAGAAAGAAGCCATGCCTTCTTCTTCTACCCCGAATTTCGACCCTCTTCATATTGAGCTCCCTAACCCTGATTTCTCTATAAGGCCACCCTCTCGAGGTGTGCTGCGGAAATCCTTGTATAATCCCAACGCCCGAGTTGCTCAACACTATAATATTGTTGAGGATTTGGGTCAGGCACCATCATCCATGTCGACTCTCGAGGTACTCCAAAGCTGCCCATCGCAGCGGAAATCTTTGCTGTCAACTTTCGGGGGCATCGATCCCAGCGATTCCAATTTTATATGTTTTGATCTAGAGAACCATGTTTTGTGGCTCCCTCATCAGATCACCTTTCTTATTCATGTAATCATCAATGAGAAGACCATCCACCGGACTGTCATCGATGAGGGTGCTTCCCCCTGCATCATGTCGATTGCATGTTGGAAGGCTATTGGTTCTCCTACACTGAACCAATCTCTGAACACTTTGGAAGCTTTCGATGGGCATGCTTCGTGACCCTTCAATGTCTTACCTAACCTTGCCATCACCATGGAAGGCAAGACAATGCAAGTTGAAGTAGAAATTGTTGATGCCAATCTCAATTGTAATCTTCTACTTGGCTGAAGTTGGACCCATGCCATGCATGCCGTGGCCTCCTCTTTATTTCGAGTTATTCGTTTTTCCCATCAAGGGAAGATTGTCACCGTCGACCAATTGTCTTTATTTGCCTCTTCCTCCTCAGATGGCAATGTTCCGTACATCAAGCACACTGGTGCTCCTTATGAGAGTGTGGGGGCAGGTCTCTTCAAATATTCTGCCTTAATGGGAATTTTTCCACTCCCACCTCCTCATGTTGCCTCTGTCAACACGATCTCAGTCAAATCTGATCCTTGGGTCATACCTACACCAGATCTTGTTGATACCTGGGGCAACGTTATGCCACTTAGTCCCGCCGAAGTCAATTATGTGGAAATTGTTTCGGCTTCGAACTGTGCATCCTCTAATTCTTTTATGTCGAAGACCTCTTTCGATACGTACTCTCAATCCCTGTGGCTTGGCACTTTGGAATCGCCTGATCCCTCAGCCGAGACCTTCCTTGCTGATGAAGGTATCATGGAAATCATGTCTCTCGAGGAATCACCTTGGATCAATACTCATCATCACTCCTTGTTCCTGCCTCGCCCGACAGTCATGTCTACCATTTTCGAAGAGTCCTCTTCTCTGTTTCAGGCATCGATTGTTACTCATGAAGTATGATCAGAAGGAAATCTAGGTAATATTACCTAAATGATGCCGATTGACATTTCCATGAAACCCGGTATCATTGAACACATTCATATTGGGGTACCTTGTTCTCCACATGAGATCAAGACATATGCTTGTCTATTTCAGGAATTCCGTGATGTGTTCGTGTGGTCCTACGAAGAAATGCCCCGCATTGATCCTAGCACTGTGGTGCACAAAATACCAACGTATCCGCACACAAAGCCTGCTTGCCAACATCTTCGCCTGGTGCACCCTAGGAAGGTCACCACTATTAAGGGTGAAGTTGAAAAGCTTCTCAAAGCTGGGTTCATCTATCCCATCCCCCTTACAGACTGGGTGTCCAATATTGTCTCGGTGACTAAAAAAAAGGCACGATCCACATTTGCGTGGATTATCGAGATCTCAATCGTGCCTGTCCTAAAGACAACTATCCTACTCCCTTCATTGATCAAATCATTGATGATTGTTCCAGGAGCGAGATATTTTCCTTTATGGATGGTTTTTCTGGTTACAATCAGATCAACATAGCACAGACCAATCAAGAAAATACAACCTTTATCCGTCCATGGGGTATGTTCACATACAAGAAGCTCCCTTTCAGCCTAAAAAATTCTAGAGCCACATTTCAACGAGCAATGTCCTATGCGTTTCATGATATTCACAACATTATCCAACCTTACTTGGATGACCTTCCCGCTCATTCTCGTAAACACCAAGATCACCCAGACCATCTTCGACATATTTTTATGTGCTGCGGACACTATAACATTTGGTTAAACCCACACAAATGTGTTTTTTGCGTAGAATCAAGATGACTCCTCAACTTCATCATTTCCAAGGACTGTATTTGCCTAGATACGACAAAAGTCGAGGCCATCGTAAATTTACCCCCTCCATTCTCACTGCACCAACTCTAAAGCTTGCAAGTAAAGGCCAACTTTCTCCATCATTTTATACCCAACTATGTCGGGCTAGCCACAAGATTTACTCGGTTGCTTAAACAAGGAACGCCCTTTGTATGGGATGAGATGGCCCAAAAATCTTTTGATGATCTCAAGGCCATCCTTGTAAATGCTCCTCTGTTGCACCCACTGAACTATTATCGAGATTACTTCCTTTACTTGGCTGCGGCCCATAGCACCATTGCTATGGTCTTGTTCCAAGATGATGACGAAGGCAACGAACATGTAATCTACTACCTTAGTCGGAATCTCCTCGACATTGAAATGCATTGTGCATATGTTGAGAAGTTGGCTTTGGCTGCCGTTCAGGCTGTTCAATGCTTTCGACACTATATCCTTTTGCGCACAACTACAATGATTTCTGAATGCAACCCTTTCACTTATGTGCTGACTCATCAATTGCTGGGGGGCAAGTATTCTAAATGGATCGTAATCCTACAAGAATTCGACTTGGTATTCACTACAGCCAAATCTAAGAAGTCACTTGTTTTCACCGAATTGATTTGTTCCCTTCCCTCTAAGTCTCTCTTTGCTGGTGCAAATGAACAACTTCCAGATGAGACCCTTTTTGTGATTAGCACCCTTGATCAGTGGTACGGTGATATCATCGTGTATCTCCAGACGTCTACATTTCTGTCCGCGTTGACCAAGGATGATCGCCGAAGGATTCAACATCACTCCCAACCCTACCATATTATTGGCAATACTTTATACCATGTTGGTGTCGATTCAGTTCTTCGCTGATGCTTTATGATCGAGGAAGCTGAAAGAGTTCTCAATGATTGCCACTCTGGGGCATGTGGTGGTCATATGTCTGGTTACGCTACAACTCAAAAAATCCTTCGCGCTAGTTGTTTCTGGACGTCTATCTTCAAATACTGCATTCTTGTTGTCCGCAAGTGCCACGAATGCCAAATTTACCAATGCAAGATGTGTGCCCCACCCACTCACCTACACCTTGTCATTACTGTTGGTCCTTTGCCAAATGAGTCATCGATTATATGACATGTAACCCTCATTCGGTCAAGGGGATGGTTATATTATCGTTGCTATGGATTATTTCACAAAATGGGCCGAAGCGATGCCTACATACTCTGCAGATGGTAAGACAAGGACTCAATTCCTTTTCAACCATGTTATTTCCAGGTTCGGCATACCCCAAGCCATTGTCACAGACAATGGCTCCCATTTCAGAGATTACATGATGGCTGAGCTAATAGCTGCATTGGGCTTGCACCACGATGGCTCGACCCCATATTACGCCCAGGCCAACGACCAATTTGAAGCCGTGAACAAAGTCTTGGTCATAATGCTTCAACGTTCTTTTGGGATGCACAAGTCAAATTGACATCTCATGCTCTTTTTAGCTCTGTGGGCCTACCGAACCTCAACCAAAGATGCAACTGGTTTCACACCATTTCAGCTGGTGTATGGGCTGGAAGAAACATTGTCGATCAAATGCGAGATTCCTTCACTCAAGTTCGTTGTTGAACTCCTCCCCAAAACGTCACCTCAAGAGGAACGCCTCTTATATTTAGATTGATTGGATGAGACTCGTCGTCTCGTTGCTTTGGTCATTGAAGAGCAAAAGAAATGGGTCAAATCCCATTTCAATCAGTCGGTCTCCCCTTGCACGTTCTCTGAGGGAGATTTGGTCCTATTATACGACCAAGCTAACAATAAGCTGGGGGCAGGCAAGTTCGAACCTATGTGGCATGGGCCCTACATCGTGAAACGCATTTTGCAGAAAGGAGCTTATGAGCTTATTGATTATGAAGAAACCCTCTTGATAAGCCCTGAAACAGGGTTTACCTCAAGAAGTACTATGCTTAGGTCATATTGAATGGTTACTTGTGTAAATTAGTGTGTCATTCCTTTTTGTACAACGTTGTTTTGTGTGATAGTTTCCAAACAACTTTCCTGTTTACTATGATTTTCTTGCTTTGCAGATGTCTACAACTCCCCACATTGGTTTCTTCGATGGTGCTTGTCGTAGTACCCAGAACTTATCATCCGCAACATAGGCTATTTATGACCCTAACAATGAGTTGATTGACCTTCAAGGTATCTGTCTAGGTCGCACAACTAGCAACATTGCTGAATACAGTGCCATCATCGAACTTCTGTCAGAAGCCATCACTCTGGGTGCCAGAGAATTAGTTGTCAACCTAGATTCACAACTTGTCTTCCTTCAACTCAATGGGAAATATTCCATCAGGAACTCTTAAATATTGAGAATTTATCTCCGTATCCGTCTATTGGAAAGACATTATTATTACGTTACATATCATCATATTTCTAGACGCATGGATACATTGACAGATGCATTAGCTAATCATGTGTTGGATAGACATTTACGAAACATGTAAAAGATAAAACAAACCATTTGTATCATAATAAATAGGAAAATACAACACACACACACACACACACATATATATATGGTGATAATGTTTGATACATCAGAACCCCAAAAAAAAATATGTGTGTCTAAAATAACATCGGCGGCTCGCAAGCCTCATATATCCGTGGCACGCAGGCCTCAAAAAATATGTAAGTGCTAGACCTAGGAACTAATCAACATGGTGATCATGGTTGCATGATACGGCTTGTGCAAGACATCCTTCCTGATAAGGGGCAACAACATTGATAGGGCGGGGGACGCGTCTGACTATTGGGGACATCCCAGCAGGCCGCTCTAGTCCAACGTCTACATTAAAAAGAGAAACGTTATAAGCACATATATACCAAAAACAACTAAAAAATCTCAAAATTAAAAATTTGATTGTTTACCTTCATCATCGAAGTCCTCTCCATCTGGTAAGGGCATATCTGGATCTCCACGGAAATCGGTGTCGCTGTATGGCCAGTCCTCCACAACGATCTTCTGTCGTCGTAGGCATGAAAAGAATGCAGGTCAATATGACATGTGCTGACCCCCAGTGATCCTGGGCATCAAACAGCTCCAGCGGGCCATCTACGGATCGCGTGGCATAGGAGGATCTACCTCAGTCAGCTGATACTAGAACAATGGTATTCGTTCCAGGAAGAAGGTCACAAGCACCGATCCGAAGCCAAATTGCGTCAGATTCCCCGCCTTGGCTTTGGACAGCTGGCGCTTGATGTTCATCTTCATGGCCTCTACCCAGTTGAAGAACGTAGGAGCTGCGCAGTCAATAGCATAAAGGAACTTTGACTTGTTAGTATCATGTTCCGCCTAGGACCCCACCACTCTTTTGATAGTCAATAGAAGCACCCTCAGTGTCAGATCCCGAACACTAGAAATCTCTATCTTCCCAATCTTGTATTTCAAGGCCTCAAGGCAGTGTTCGGCAAGCCCCAATCGGTCGTGACTCATAAAAGCTAACTGGTTCCCCTCTACGGGACAGTCCAGTGATGAAGTATATATCTAAAGTTTCCAACTCTAGCTCCTGGTTGCCATTGACAAAAATCTTTCGATTAATGTCCCAAAGACTAATTAGGTACTGAAGCAACTCGGGCTGGGCCCGCATCCCTGGCGTAAGAAATAATTTGAGGAGCCCACAAGCCCTAAAAGCTTCCAGGCAATTCAGGTCATTCATTGCCTGGGTGTCAACATCTTCATGTTCTTGTTCTTTCCAGTCCACCATTTTTAGTGATTCTTTCCTGCAAAATCCATTAATTTGAGTCAACAATCATCCTTGGCCCATAAAATTTAAGTTTAAACGATCAATTTATGAGAAAATAGGGTTTTTCCCTATCCACGACGCTGATGCACCTATTTTAAAAACGGTTGCACTGATATGCGTAGATGGCTTTGCTAATCACCCTCAGTTGAAGCGATTTCCGGGCATGGAAATTGCATCAACCGAGGATGAAAAAGTTTTTAAAAAACCTCCTTAACAAACTAAACAAAATGGTTAAAAGCATAAATGAAGGACATGAAAATGGAGCTTAGGGATTTAGCTGTTACCTGGAATTGGTGGCTCGTCGATTGACCTCCTAGATCTCTTGCAATCTGCTCCTGAACACTTAGGGCAAAAGTGAGTAAAAAGTCTTCACAACAAAGGTAAAATGGTAAATGGTAAAAATATGTTTTTTGGAATTCCCCACTTAAATCTTATCCTGCAAATGTTATTAATGTTTACATTACGTGAAAATATTGAGAAATATTGGTGAACACCTTCATTTTGGAAACTATAAATTTATTTACTAATATAAAATTCATTATTTCTATTTTTTCCCAACTTTCCTTCTCAAATTGAATCTTAGGTAGGATATGGTCTCCTTCCATTATTTCAAATTATATATATATATTTATCTCACATTCTCCAATGCACTCTCACATTTACTTGGGAGAAGACATGGTCCTCTCTAACTAATTATCAATATATATATTCATCTCACATTCCCAAATGTACTCTCACATTTACTTGGGAGAAGACATGGTCCTCTTCCATTAAGTACCCAATTTTATACTCATATCACATTTCCAAATGTACTCTGAGATTTACTTGGGAGAAGAGAAGTCAACTGTAAGGATGAAGGAGAAATTAATGACATTAATGAGAGGTGGTAGAGGTGGAGAAGAGAGGAAGGGCATAAAAGGGAAAGGAGGAAGGGAGAAGGGGGGATGTTGGGTCATGCTTTGGTCTTTGGGGGTTGGCTATGATTTTAGGATTGCTGTGATTTTGGAGACCTAAGGAACTTGTGGAGGTTTCTTGGGTTTGTTGAGAGGAGGGAAATATTGTTTATCTTGGTCTTGAACACACACACTACATCTGGTTGGACTTGGGCTCAGAGGGCTAGGGAACCTGTGGAGGTTTCATGGGCTAGGAATTATTTCCTAATTGGGTGGGAGGTAAATCCAGTTGGGTTAGTCAAGAGGAGCATTCAACAAAGGCATTTCCACCAGCCACCGATACAGATATTCCTTTATAGATTACTCATGTAAATTTATTGAAATGAAATGTTCACTATAAGTTATAGGGATTAGAAAGTAAATAGTAAAATTTTCGTTGTTTACAAAGTCTTGTAAGAAAGTAAATCATTGCCTCTTATTGCATTTAAATTACAAAGAAATAAATCTGTTAGAAGACTCTAGGATAGGGCCTTACACATGGTATCAGAGCTTTGGTTCAAACTCTGGACCCAAAGCCCACTAAACCCCAAATTCCGTTATAAAGAGCTTGTAACCCTCATAAGGACTTATAATCCTAAAATATATTCATATAACAAATTGTTTTTAAATTGAAATATATATATAGTAAATTCCCTTGAAGATATTTTCTCCTTATCCTGCTTAACCAGGCTGATCCCATTCTGGAAGCGGTCAAAGACTACTTTTGTCTCTTTGTCCAAATGAAAGTCCTTCTTGTTGAAGATTGTTAAATTTCTTATGACTGCATTAAGAGCATATAGTAGCATATCTTCTTGTTCTGTCCGCTCAAAACTACCCTGACCTTCAAAGTCCAACATGACGTAAATGTGTTTCTTTGCTCAGTTTCAAAGGTTTAGTTTTAGTTTGCACTTTGTTTTTCTACTTCTTTTGGCCTTTCTACTTTTGGCTTCGTTCATTAGCTCTGGAAGCTAAGACTGAAAATTCAATGTTCAGTGTCTTTGACTTGAGATTTTCAACCTCAGAACCGAAGCCTTGAGTTTTAGGTTTTTTCAAAATTGATCAGTTTCTTTCTTTGTCTGATTGACCGGACCCCAAAAGAGTTCATCTTCAGTCTTAGACCTGGAATTATTAGAAGGGATGGTGATGCTTTGTGATGGAGCCACCATTTTGTACGATTGTGAGAATGCTGAGTGCTGCCACATAGAACTATTTCCACTTGAGCTTCGATTTGTCTGTACTTTGGGTGCAGCAGCAACCTGTGGTTGGGAGTTGACCAAAGTTGAGAGTTTTCTTTCCTGCTCTTTCTGAATGTCTCTAAATGATGTATTTTTCGCCTGCTTAGGTGTATCAACTGACCAAGCTAGAGTTGGTGGATAGCTTGAAGATTCTGCTTTCCATGGCAAGAAATCTCCTAGAGATGGACCAACAGGTGGAGCAGGTAATACTTCCTTTTCTTTTTGAAGTTGACGAGAGCTTTTTCTTTTCTCGAGTTGAACAGATGATATAGGAGGTTCCAAAGAAGCAATCGTAGGTATTTTACCTGGGCCACCCTTTCCCTTTGTTGCCCTCTTCCTATTCCTCTTGTATCTTTGGCCTCAACTAATTTGCTATCATCTGCAGTAGTAACCTCAACAGGTGATGAAACTACAGGTGTCGTAAATAGTCCAAGAGACTTCTCGACATTGATAGTGACACAATATTTAGTTTGTTGGCCTGTTTTTGCTAAAACTTCTTCTGCTAGCAGATCATGCAAGTGACTCCTCTTGGATTTGGTGGAAGAAACACTTTCCAAATTTCCAGAACTAAAGCGTATAACAAGGGAAACAGATTTCACATCTTGCTGAACAGCTCTTGAATATTTGACTTCTGAACCAACGACAGGTCCAATCCAAGGACCTGATCCCGTACTTGGCAGATTAGTTGGCATCATCAAAATAACAACTTCAGAAGCAACCTTCTCTGTTTCTGCTTTTTGTTTATGTTCTTCTTGTTGTATTTCCAACAGGGATTTTGGTCTTGGACATGGTGCGGGCTTCTAGGCTCGATGAGATACATAGGATGCCACAAGATTTCTAGCTAGAGACTTAATAGCACCCGAAGCACTAGTATCCGCTAAACTTACCACTGGGATCGAATCTACAGGAGCAATAGGATTTTTCAACGTTGTTGACTGCAAACTTGGGATCTGAACAATAGAGGAAAAGTTAACATCTTTACCATCTCGAAACCGGGACCTGCGCCATACAAACTTCGTGCCATACCACAATACCATGCTTTGGTTCTTCTGGTTGCATTTAATAGTACAACTTGAGGGCTCCCTAGCAGTGTCCATCCCAGACATAACCTTGGATAGTTGCAGTCTATGTGAAAACATTTTGCTTGGGAATGTTGTCAAACACCTGACGTGCATACTTCATACTTCCAGAGCAAGCATACATCCAACAAGCTTGGTTGCTAGAAAAACACTATGGGTGCAAAAGTGTGTGGGCTATTCATGTTGTCAATGTAGTCAAATATATTCTACAAGGAGAAGCATGATTTTCCATTGCTTTTCTCAACATGACAACCCAAGTTCCTTTTTTCTATTTTGGCCTTAATTTTCTGTGAAGGTTAAATTTCCTAAGTTTGGTTGTCTATAACATTGCTTGACGTATTGTATGCAAAAATTCACGCAAATGCTTCCAAGAAGGGCCATAAAGAGCTAAGCCAATGTCCAAATAATTATATGACAAATACTAAGCGATGGCCATGGAGGTATATTGGCAAAAACTAATCATGGGTGCGCTTATGTATTAAAGATTATGTATCTCCAACTTATGGAAGTTTTGTAATTTAAATTATCATAACTTGGATGATAAGTGCTCGGTATAAATATAAAGGAATAATATTGACGTAATTTCAGGTAGTTTGATTGCACTAATTTCAATAATATATTTATATAACTGTGACCCTAATAATTTCAATAAAATTTATTTTAAATTTCTTGTACATATTTTTTTTTTTTAACTGTTAACCTATGATCATTCCTATCGACGTACACCATCCACTACTGATGTATTAGATCAAAAAAGGGTATTGACAAAACCCTCAAAAAAATTTGTCGATGTTCTTAAACAACTATGTCTAAATCACACGAATTTTTGGAAAATAAATTGAAGCATTTAACAAGTTTGGCCTCTTGGAAGATAAGATTAAGGAGCTTCTTAGGAACAACCCACGAATATATGCATTGAAATGCATAAAGTATAGAAGGTCATGGATTTCCTGATAGATGTTATTGGGCTTCCCATAAAGGTGATTATGAGTTATCCAATGTTCTTATAGCTTATCCTAGAAACTAGGATCAAGCCCTTCTACACCATACTTTGAAAGTGAAATGCAACTTTAGAAACCTATTCCTAGTTTGTGAAGATGCTTATATTGAATCAGTGGAGATTCCTTGACAAGTATGTGAAGGGCTGGTCTCATGACAATGGTAAGCTCTTTAATCTCTTAACTTTCATATATTACTTATTCCCTCCTACAAGATGAAAAGGATGTTTGTGGAGTTTTCACTTTGTTTGAGTCATAACTGACCATAAAATTCAATACCCAGATTTCCTTGCATCTAGAGAATGGAGAAAGTAGAAAATGAAGAATTCTTTTACCCTCAGTGGAATAAAGAGATGTTACTACAGCTTTGTTAATCCATCACCACAAAATTCGAAATCTAATTTCCAGATTTGCCATATGAAACTATGTTGAAGTTCATGTTTTTGAACTCACAAACTGCATTAAAACGCACTGTTAGCACTCCAGTGTCATTATTATGAACCCCCCCCATGAAACATGCCTTCAGCAGTAAAACTAGCACATCTTATGCTAAGAATAAACATAAGGCAGAAGATGATATGGCACAAGCCGATCATGTTGCCTGTCTCAATTTGCAATCATCAATAAACCTCACAGAATGAGGCAGATCCTTGAAACAATGGCAATAACCTTGTCTCCCAAAAATAAGTTATATCCCTCAAGTCACGGAACCTGCATGATTGAATCTCTTGCATTGGAATATCATTATGCTTTCAATTTCCAAGATTGCAATTCTGAATAAAGGGGTAGCCAGTGCCTGGTAACAAGTGTAAGGCAAAATTTACCCGAGTAATCTCATCATTGTCACCTCTTCCAATTAACTTCACCAATAATCCCCACAAGAACATAAGCCATCTTCAAAATGATGAAAATGATTCCAATCCCTTACAATGATTTTTCGCCCAACAATTTTGGAAATAAATTTGGTTGCACTATGGCAATCACCACATACTCGAAGGTTTTTGGTGATCCTGATAGACATCTCAGGGGGTGTGCTCATAAGACCAAAAGCAATGTCCAGCTTCTCGCTATGACCATAAAAGATTTGTTCCTTCTCCTCCTCGTCCACATCATGGAATGCAAAATTTGTGTCCGACACATAGCCTTTTGCTTTCATTTGCCTAGCCAAACTGTCTAATGTCAAATATATTTCATTTGGCTGTGGGTGTGGAGTGTCGCCTTCAACGAATGAATAAAGTTTGTTCTGGACCTCAATCCATGTGCATCCCGGCTTCTTGTTTAACCCTCTATCTTTCATCAATGTTCTTACTTTTGCTGCATCTTCCCACCTGCAAGATGCAGCATAAATATTTGACAGCAGAATATAGTTTCCAGTGGTTTTAGGCTCCATCTCATAAAGGTGTTTCGCAGCACATTCTACTAGCTCTATGTTGTAATGTTTTTTGCATTCACCAAGCAAGGCCCCCCATACACAAGCATTAGGTTTTTGTGGCATCCTTTTGATTAGGTTGTATGCCTCGTCCAATTGCGCAGCATGACCAAGAATGTCAACCATGCAGGCATAGTGCTCAACCCTCGGAAAGATACCATACTCCTGAGTCATGCAATCAAAATATCTCCAGCCTTCATCCATAAGCCCAGCATGACTGCATGCAGACAAAACATCAATGAAGGTGATATGGTCTGGCTTAATGCCTACCTGTTGCATTACATAAAAAAGTTTTGTCAGGGCATCCTCCCCGTGCGCATGCATATGATACCCTGCAATAATTGCATTCCATGATATCACATCTCTTTCAACCATTTTGTCAAACACACTACGTCCACATTCTAAACTTCCACATTTGGCATACATGTTTATAAGAGCATTCCCCACAATGACATTTGACTCTGAATGATTTCATATTATGTAGTTATGAAGCTCCTTACCACGTTGCAGAGCCTCCGAGTCAGTGCATGGAGGCAAAATAATTGCTATGGTAACAGAGTTAGCCTTCACCTCTGCAAGTTGCATTCAACTAAAGAGCCTTTTCAAGGCTTCAACACTATGATCGAATTGAGTATACCCTGCAATCACTACACTACATGTAATTAAATTTGGGTTCATTCCAGTCATCTGAAGTTGATCAAAGTGTCTCGACTCCCAATGCCTCATCAAAATATTCGTTCAATGCATAACATGAAATTATTGCATTCCATGAGATCAGATCTCTCTCTGGCATATTGGAAAACACTTCGTATTTATCATCCAATTTTTTCGCATTTTGCATACATGTGAATCAAGCATTCCCCATAAAAACATATGGTTCAAATCCATTTTTTATCATATAGTTATGGATTTCCTTGCCCTGTTGCAGCGCTACTAAATCTGCACAAGAAGCAAGAACACTGGCAATAGTGACTGAATTGGCTTTCACACCAGCCAGCTGCATTTTAGAGAAATACCTCACTGCATCATTGCTGTGACCATTTTTCTCATACCCGGATATCATCGTGCTCCAAGTTATCACATTAGGTTTTGCTGCGGCAGTTCTTTCTAGTTCTGCGACAGCAGCATTCAGGAGAGGCCGAAGAGCAGCATTGTTACGGGTCTCTCTTACCTTCACTTCATTTTGAAAAGAAATTTGTTGAGTATTGTCGCTTTGAAAATAATTCAAATTTGCACTTAGCTTTCTTATCATCATTCATACATTAAGAAGGCTAAAAACAAATACATGCATGTGCATTTGCATTT
>APFE030253296.1:183158-202154 GCA_000404065.3 Pinus taeda | reverse complement strand
AAGCTTTACTTGAGGTGAAGAAGGGCTTTCTTGCTGGAGGATGATGCTGGGTCAGAACATATGGTTGTAATCCTCTTGCTACTTTTCATCTTAATAAATCTATTCAAGTTTTCCTCCATATTCTTGTATGTTTCATTGTATATACATTTGTATGGTTAATACACATCTAGTCCTGTGTTATTTATGAATATAGATCTTTGTTCTTTGATAGTAGTATGTTGTTGTGATTCCACAGGTGCTCTATGAAGCTGGGCAGATGAAGCAGAAGTGGCAAAGCTCTGTCAGGAAGGAGAGGAATCAAACAAGGAAATCAAGCGCAAGACTAAGGTTGGTCTCCTTTGTTCCACTCTTATCTATTTTCATAAAGGAAAAAGAAAGTAGAATTTACTTGTTTGTTTCTAAGATAGCTACCAGTCTTAGTGGGAATAGCAGCATCCAAGTGGACACTATTCCCGGTAACAGGCTTGGTCTGATTCTTGTTCAAATCTGTCTCTTGCTGTTCATTGTCTCGAAATACTTTACATTCGGGAGTCACTGGAGGTCTTCGAGGAACAAAACTGGTAATTATATGACTTGAGCCACTCATCTTATGGCTCTGGCAATCCCTGCTAGCCTGAATTTGTACATCCCCTTTCAATTCCGCCCTCTCTGTTTGTTTCTTGCTTGCCACAAGGGTTGTTGTTCGTTCACATGTTACTCTGGTGACCTGATTGGTTTATTTTATGGGGTCTTTCTACTATACATTGTTTTTTCATCATCATAGTCATCATTCTCAATCTTTTTATCAACATGAGGATCCACATCAATTTTAGAAAATAATGTCATTAATGATTATAATTCATAAATAGTAACCAATAAAACAAGTTCCTTGGGGACTGAAAGTTGAAACAACACTATTTTAGACATAAAATAAAGCATTTATTATGAAATGCAAAAAAAAAAAATACTCTTCACAATAACAAAAACAATATAGATCTCTCAAAAGCCCCAGATGAGAACATGCAACAGATATCTTTAGATTCATGTGAGAACACACACACAACACTTTAGAAACTCAGCTACTCGCATGGCTAACAGTGCATCTCAAATGGAATGTGTTGTCTCATTCCCATATCACATGAAATCTCTTCACATGCAAAACTACTATTCAAAGGATATCTATTGTCATGAGAATCAACAAAGGGCATACCCTGTCATGAGGGCACAGGCAGACAATGACAATGGAAATGTCAATTTCATTGAGACTTGTTCCTGTGCACTGTGGACATATGAATAATCAAAACAATATTTTGCTCATATAAATCTATATGGAATGCCCTTGTTACTTTGCATGCAAACTGTGGGATAATAAATAATGTTAGCCATTATTTGACATCATGCCTAAAAGGGATGAATCCTCATGAAATACAATAGTTGGGGGATGCTCCCATAATGGGCTTGCCGAAGAGGCATTGAAGTTCTTTAGCCAAATGCTACGTGCTGGCTTCAAGCCAAGTAAAATAACTTTCATAGTGCCCCAATAGGGTAATATTGAATATCATACCCCTAGCTTTGGCAGAGACCTCATTAATAGCCAATATTTGAAAGAACTCTACTAACCCTAAAAAGACCTTCAAAGGGAGCATTTGCTATTGTGGCCCAAATGCAATAACAAAAAAATAAAAAATGCAATAAGGCTCAGAATAAGAGATCCACATTCATCAAGAAAAGCAATGTGACAATGAATGGCCTCCCAGAGTAGTGACTTGAAGTTGTCACGAACAATTGTCCAGCAACTCTTCGCAAAGGGGGTGCTGCCAATGGACGTGTTTAAATGTCGCCAATCTCATACATTACAGACATTTGTCATCCATTAGACCAGTCTTGTCGATCAGGACTATGGCAGTGTTTAAATAATATATTAAATTCTAATTTGACCTACCTAATAGGCATAAGATACTATAGAAACTCAATATAATGATATTATGCCTTTCAAGTATAACAAATCATAATTCATGCTCGTTTCATTACTAGACATGATACGATATTTTACTTTTAGAAAATAAAACAACACATATCTTGTAATGGCTTCTTCATGTGTTCATTTTGAATTAACAATGATGTGTAGGCAATATGTCAAAGAGTGGGACTTTTATATTCACTGAGGTATTAAAGAAATTATATGCATGAAACTTATACTAGTGCCTTCTAGTGGAATTGATAGTGCGCTAATCCGTTGCTTGCCATTATTTTGGTTTTGGTACCACCTTATAGCATATTTGGGTTCAAATGCTATTTTCCATGGTGGACAGTTGAATTTGTTTCAACTCTAATTGTTATCGAGGGGTTGCACAAGGTTGTCACATGAGTATCTGCGATGCCCATTTTGACTTAGATAACTACCCATACTAAGGCTCTATTTTGCAGTTCCATGTTATTATTTATGAACATTATGTAAAATTGATGCATTTGGTTGGACACGTGAAACTACTAATAGATTTGATATTTATGAAGGAAATGGTTGATGTATGGCCTAAATGTATGACTCACTTAGGGGTGAATTATCTAGTGCGTGACTTATCAGAATTATTTTGTTTCATATATGGCTCAAGAGGATATGATTTGTTTAAATGAATGACTTAGCGAAATTATGATGAACTGCAAGATTGACACATGGATGCTAGACTTAATAACATGATAATTATATATCTTGTTGTTATATAAATGCATGAATGAGAGCTAACCCGTAGGGGGAAAGAACTATATGATAGTCGAAACTATATGATAGTCGGGATCTACTCTTCCATTGAGGGAAAGTCGAGACATCTCATGAGGTGGCAAGATGACCTGACTGGATTATTTGATGACAAGTCCAACCAGCTCTGTAGTGTGGTCCGTATTAGGGCGTTGACCCTAGTTGTAAGGGGGGTGGAGGCATTTCCCACCATGTATCCTCCGAAACCTGGAATCGTGGGAGGGAAGTGGTGGACACACTCCCTTAGACGTGTGATGACGATTGACAGTTGCTTGCTGGGGAAGTTGGGTCGATGTATTCAACGCTTCCACCATGACGATTTTATCAGTGGTTAGTATGGCCATTGCCACTGATAAAGTATGAAAAGACGGATAGGGTGTGAATGGAAGTAAGTCAGGATGGTTAGGAGGATATAGATCAGTTGGAGACTCTTGATAAGAAGTAATGTCATTGTCTGACTTATCAAATTTTACTGCTATAGCTCTCTCTGGTTTGCTATGGTTTCGAACTGCTTGTATCTTTTCATTCTAACTTCGGGATGAAGTTTTCTGAAGGAAGGGTGTATGTAAAACCCCACTTAAATCTTATCTTGCAAATTTTTATTAATGTTTACATTACCTGAAAAAATTGAGAAATATTGGTGAATACCTTCATTTTGGAAACTATAAATTTATTTACTAATATAAAATTCATTATTTCTATTTTTTCCCAACTTGCCTTCTCAAATTGAATCTTAGCTAGGATATGGTCTCCTTCCATTATTTCAAATTATATTTATATATATTCATATCACATTCTCCAATGCACTCTCACATTTACTTGGGAGAAGACATGGTCCTCTCCAACGAATTATCAATATATATATTCATCTCACATTCCCAAATGTACTCTCACATTTACTTGGGAGAAGACATGGTCCTCTCCCATTAAATACCCAATTTTATACTCATATCACATTTCCAAATGTACTCTCAGATTTACTTGGGAGAAGAGAAGTCAACTGTAAGGATGAAGGAGAAATTAATGACATTAATGAGAGGTGGTTGAGGTGGAGAAGAAAGGAAGGTCATAAAAGGGAAAGGAGGAAGGGAGAAGGGGGGATGTTGGGTCTTGCTTTGGTCTTTGGGGGTTGGCTGTGATTTTAGGATTGCTGTGATTTTGGAGACCTAAGGAACCTGTGGAGATTTCTTGGCTTTGTTGAGAGGAGGGAAATATTGTTTATCTTGGTCTTGGACACACACACTACATCTGGTTGGACTTGGGCTCAGAGGGCTAGGGAACCTTTGGAGGCTTCTTGGGCTAGGAATTATTTCCTAGTTGCTTGGGAGGTAAATCCAGTTGGGTTAGTCAAGAGGATTGTTTATCAGGAGTAGCAGCTCAAAGGCATCTCCACCAACCACCAGTACAAGTATTCCTCTATAGATTACTCATGTAAATTTATTGAAATGAAATGTTCACTATAAGTTATAGGAATTAGAATGTAAATGGTAATTTTTTCATTATTTAAAAAGTCTTGTAAGAAAGTAAATCATTGCCTCTATTGCAGTTAAATTCCAGAGAAATAGATCTATTAGAAGACCTTAGTATAGGGCCTTACATGTTTACTTTTCCCATTTTTATTCATTTTTTCATGAAAATATCAGGTTTTTGTAAATATTTTGACATGTTTTGCCTCAAGAACTCGATAATACACTTTACCTCACTTGTGCATTGATAGGTGATGGATGTTCGGCGATGATGATGAGTCTCGTTTCAGCTCTTTTCTTGACTCGTTAAACTCATGTGAAAAGATTGCCGAGTGTTTTTCCCTTTTGACTCGTAAAAGAAAATAAAATGGGGGGTTCACTTTCAACTCTCTTCCGACCCTTTAAAAGCGAAAATATGGCTGAGCCCTTGTTGTTTCAAACTCGTTAATGGATACAAAACGTCATGCGCCTAGTATAAGTTCACCCCTTTTCGGGTTGGGAGGCACTATTTACGAAAAAGGTACTCCTTGACTGAAATGGTCAAGCGGTTCTCTCAAGTATTGTTTTCTACCTTTTTGGGCTCGAGAGACACAAACATATGAAAATGGACTATGTGGAGTTTTCTTTGATGTGTCTTTTTAAAACTTGCTAAACATGAAAAAGATACCAAGTTACACCTTTGTTAGACTCGTTAAACTATTAACCGGCATCGGATTCGTCACCATGACAAACACGAGCTTCTCCTTCCTAGGGCTCGTTAAAACTTACTAGGTCAGATTCGTCCAAAGGATGAACTTACAGTGCAAGAATATGTTATCCCCTTTAAGCTTGCGATTAAAAAATAATTGGGGTACCTGCTAGAAATGGTGGGGGAAAATTTGGAAATATATCAGTTGTGTCGACAGCTCACTCTTGAACATGACACTCTTTGTTTTGTGTCGGGTTGGGATATCCTCCTTTGTATCGTTGACCTTCCTGGGTTGGGCCATTCATTTTCGCCTTCCATTTGATCTTTGCCACGTCATCATGAGCACTGATCCCATGGATCCAAAAGTTGCTAAACTTCCAGTTGTGTCGCTAATATGTTCAAGAGTTGTCCTTCCACAGTTACACTTACCTATGATTCTATGTATCATCCAAAATCATTTTGCATCCTCTCGTTTCATGTCAATGATGTGGGATTCATTATGGCCCTCCTTTGACATGGTCGCTTTCCGTCGACTTCAACTCATTATCCAGGAAGTTGACCAAGAGACTCCTTTTCGGTACCTTAGAGCTTGCATGCCCTAATGGCAAGTTCTTTGCACTCGACGACAAGCTCCTATCATTGGCTTTCGATCGAGTGATTTCACGGGTGCTCGACTTCAGTTCTTCTATTCACATTCTGTGGATTGTGCTCATAGTACCTTGAGGACTATTGTCATTATTGGTGGTTCCTCTCGTGCTTGTTAACAAGTTACGTCATCGACGTCAACACATCCATTCACATGTTAGAATCTGTACTTTGATCGGGTCATGTTAGAGTGCAAGACATTGGACTTAGATCACAAAAGTCTAGGTTGCGAAGTGGTGGGACATGGTTATGATGATATGAATGTCTCTTTCAGATGGTTGGATGCAACCAGACCATGAGTTATCGTATGTGATCCTTCTCATTATCGGATGGCTATGACCATACCTTGGTTTCATTATGATCCTCTTTGACGGATGGTAGCACCCATACCTGAATCCATTTACATGATCATGCTCTGGATGGCTGCGTCCATGCCATGATTCATGTATCATTTGACAGATATCTCAGTTTATGTATATGTATCTGTACTCGCTTGCAGGTTTTCCAATGGCAGACCGGTTCCCCGCACTAATTTATAAAGCATTTCATCCCTCACTCTAGCTCGGCCTTCACGCTTTAGGGGGCATCTGTTACACATAATTTTGTCATTGTTGCTGTACTCCCCGTTCCTTGATCCTGGAGGACCTCTACAGTGAACCCCACATGCTTTTCCTTCATGAAGAAACTCCCATTATGTCCCTCTTCATGAGTAGATCAATTCCCTTTTGCACCATTTCCCCTAAAACTTCTGTTTTGCCCAGTTTACAAGACTTGCGCTAATGACCTTTGTCTCCCTCACGCCGATATGCAGAGATTAGCACTATCCCTCACGCTAACCAGAGTGACTGAGATGTGTTACAATCGCACCGGTCCTGTTATGGAAAGTTTTTTAAATTACGAGCTGAAGCTTCCAGCTCTAGAAGCTTCGTAATGGAAGTTTGGTAAATGGTTTGGACAGATGGGGTCGAGGATGTCAGTTTGGGCTCCTTTACCCTATAATGATGGAACTACCTCAAGGGATAAACCCTTCTCCCTTGAGAAGAGAATCCATTTCCCATTCATTCATCCTATATAAACCTCCCTTCTTCCCAAGCACAAGCTAGTGTTGATATTGGTGTGCTAATACTATTTTTGTTTGGAGTAGACAACAAGCTATTACTAGTTGTATCTATCTAGTTGTGTGAGGGAGAAGTGTGATTTGGTTTGGAGTGAAGCCTAAAGGGAAAATCCTTAAAATTATTGTTGATTGAGGCTATCATGGAGTGCACAGTGTGTGGGAACCTGGTCTTGTCAGAGGAGGACTGCAACGTCAAGACAAATGGTTGTAATCTCTCTTTGATATTAATATATGAAACTATCGATTGATTTCCTACATGATTTTTCATCTTACATAATCATGGCTTAATGTTTCTTGACTTGTTAAGTAGCTTGAATTACAATTTGTTTATTATCATGTTTGTTGTTTGCTGTTGTTTACTTGTTTCAGGTGCTTGAAGAAGGAAGTGAGAGATAATTGGAGCGAGTAAGCAAGGATATCATCAAACAAGATAAGCAGACTAAGAGGTAGGCCCTCTTAATTGGTTCTAACCTAAGGAAATCTTCCATAGAATGTATCTGTTGTGGCTAGACCCATTATCAAGCTAGAGGAATTTGTTTGTGTCCGCACTTATAATTTTACTTCACCATAGAGACATACAAAGTTGGAGTTCATGTTCATTGCTTTAGATAGTACAAAAGAAGAACATGCAAAGTCTTGGGCGATTTAATTGTATGCTAAATCCTTGTCATTTAATTTGTCAACTCGGGAGTTTCATAAACTTAGAAGAAACCAAAATACATGGGACCTCAGATGAAAATGGCGTAGGAAGTTTGTTTAGAATGGAAATGCATATTACAAATCTAAACTATCAGATCTATTTTGTGAAAGTATAAAAATGTTTAATCAACATAATTAGTTTACTTTAGAAGATAGAGAAGAGTCTCTTATTCAAGAGTCTTGGTTGTCCTTCTACAATATTTCTATAATAACGTGGCAAAACATCTAAGAAAGTAGGAAAGAAATAAAAGTAAGTAAATAGTGTTTTCAGTTCAGTTCTTAGCTCGTGGAGAAGAGTCTATTGACTTAGGAGGACCTGATTTTCCTTCTCACATAAAAACTAACTACTGAAAGGAAATCAATCTTCACACAAAAAAAACATGGCCATAACATGAATTCATATTGAAATTATCTACAAATATTTACAACAAAGAAATAAGATGAACATCTAAAATTAAAACTAGTATATTCACAATTATGAACATTACTCTACAACAAAGTGTACTTATCTTGGTATGGGGATCCTTCCATTCTTCAATGAGAACACATGAACAACTATCACACCTTAAGAATCAAACAACACTCATAACTCATGATTTGGAGAAAATGATATTCTTCATGCTGAATGAACGATCATAAATCTGATACTAATGAATAACTGATAACTGTTTTTTGTTGTTGTTGTTGAAGGATGCTCCTCTTATTTATACATGAATTAGGGATATCTACCCAATAAATGTAGATCCCTTAAATATCTACTAGATCCATACTTGTCTCAACTTATCCCTAAATACTAGATACAAATCCTATGACACATCAAGATCTCCATGATATTTCTCCTTGGAATATGGTCCACCTCTTGAGTTGAAATTTGAATTTGATCTTGGGAGGCCACATAAGGGTGCTTTGGAATCTTCCAAATGATCTACACATCTCATCAAAATCAAGCCACCTTTTTTTTTTTTTTTTTTTTTTTTTTTTTTTTTTTTTAACAAGATCGGATAGTTGTTATATTATCAAAAAAGGATTTTGGAGCAAGCTCCTTTTACATTCCATTGTTCTGATATGATAGATTGAGCAGTTGAATAGGCATGCAAACCTTTCTCCTGTGTTTGGTATCAAAAATTCGAAAGTTTTTTTAGCTATTCTAAAGTTCTATTTAACATATTGACCTTCTAAGAAAACAAATTTACATCACATATTTCACAAAAAATTTTGATTTGTAAACTGGAAGAGTAAATTATGTTCCTTAAGTTTACTGTTCCTTATGCTATCATTCTTTCTGCTCACTGTTCCTTGCTGTTGTTCCAATGACCTGCTGTTCCTTTGGTCTGATTTGCTTTCGTCTACTATTCCTTATGCTGTTGTTCCTTCTTCTATTGTTCGTTTTGCTTGCTGTTCCTTGCTGCTGTTCCTTCAGCCTACCGTCCCTTCGGTCTGTTGTTCCTTCGGCTGATGTTCCTTCGGCTGCTGCTCCTTCTACTGCTGCTGTTCCTTCTGGCGCTATTCCTTCTGGTTTCTATTCCTTCTACTACTGTTCCTTCGTCTTCTTGTTGTTCCTTCTGCTACGGTTCCTTCAGCCTGCTCTTCCTTCGACCCGCTGTTCTTTTGGCCTGCTGTTCCTTTGGCTACTGTTCCTTTTGGTCGCTGTTCCTTCTGGCGTTGTTCCTTCTGCTGCTGTTCCTTCTGGTTGCTGATCCTTCTACTGCGATTCCTTCATCTTTTTGTTGTTCCTTCCACTGCGGTTCCTTCATCTTTTTGTTGTTCCTTCTTCTGCTGTTCCTTCAATTTACCTCGTTTTCTCCCAGTGCCTTTGCTTTTCTCATGAAAATTGTGATCCAAGCTGCCATCACTAACATCTTTCATGTGTTGTTCCTCGTTGTCATGATTTTTCCTTTGACTATCTAAATTTTTTTGGATTTCCCGATGGCTGTTGATTCCTTGTTGTGCTGTACATTCTCTTCCTTGATGTTTTTCTCTACTCCTTCTGTATTGTCCTCTTCTTAGCTTATATGTATTGATAATTGAAGTTCGCTACTCTCTAATAACTATTTCCCGATGCTGCCTCTGATAATGAAGGTTCCTACGCTTGAGGTTATTTTTAAAGGCTTGATTAAGCATGTTGAGCTCGTGACTCTTCTCGGCCCGCTCATGAATATCTTGCTGACTAAGGTGCTTGCCCGATTTTCCATTCAGCTCAGAACAAACACTGCCAAGATTGATTTGACCTTTAGCTGCTATTTGCTGATCTTGGGGGCGATTCTTTCTCTGTTGTAAATCACGATGCCTTCGATTCTTAATTGTGAGGCTTCTCTCACTGTTCGAGAAGGATTGGCTAAGATTTTTCTACCAGTCATGTACAGATAGATCTCCTATTGCTTATTCATATTTTGATTCCTTGTTGCAATTGATTTGATGTGGTTAACTATTCTTTGAGTCTTAGGTCTGTCCCTTTGAGGGAACGAATTATGGGCTTGCTTGTTCATAAATTTCATGGTTTTCTTTCACCATTCCAGCTCTCTGTTCCACTGCCTTGTTGGCCAGTGAGTCGGCCTCCTTGTTTTGGGTTCTAAGAATGTGTTTTAAAACAACATTCCCCAGCTTCTTTATGTCGTCCACAATTCTTTGTCGAATTTTATTTAAAGCTATATTTTTGAAGTCTCTCCCTACTTCCATTGCTGCTATTATAACTGACGAGTCGCAAATTGCATGGATTCTTCCACGTTGTTGTCCATAGATTCCAGTGTTCGTAATTGTGGTATTTTTGCAGAAAATTGTAGCCTGATTTTACTGTAAATTTTCCTTCGATTGGGTCCCATATATAACTATCTTGGCCCTCTTTATTTATTGGGGCTGCTCCTACAAGTAAAAGCTTCAATTCTTCCCACTGATTTTTCATTCTATCTGGAAGAAACTGCACTCTCCAAGTTGTCCATCTGTTTTGATCCCACTCTAATATGGAGTATAATGAAGTTGTTCCTTTCTCCTCCAACTAATCTTTCAGCCCTCTTAAATTTTGATATTGATTCAAGGGAGCTGCTCCCATGATTCTGTCATCCCAAATAGAGGTAGAGTTCACATTCCCCGGGTTCTTGGAGATTTGGTCTCTAACTTGAGGAATAATTTTTTTGATGAGTTTCCATACTTGAGTACATGGATGATCAGGGATAATTTCAATGAGCATCTTTGACCGCTGACAATTGAGATATTTCCTTGAAAGTGCTTCGCCACACCAATGATCCTTCTCATTTAACATTCTCCAAACTAACTTGATCCCAAGTGCATTATTTGACAAACCTAGAATTCTAATAGAGATACCTCATTTTTTAAATGGAAGAGTCACTTCATCCCAACGAACCAGACTGAATCTTTTGGATTCTTGTTTTCCTCCTTGCCATAGAAAGCCTCTAATGATTAATTCCATTTGTTTGTGGGCACTTGCTGGGGCCATAATTATGGAAAACTGATAAATTGGCAAGGTTGAAAGAAGAGATTTGATTAAAATTGTTCTGCCTGCTAGATTTAACCATGTCATTCCCCAACTATGTATTTCCCCCTCATTTTTTCAATATGTTTGTTCCAAACCTCTGACTTAACCACTTCTTTTGCCAAAGGTAAACCTAGATAAGTAAAATGGCTTCGGTTTAGCTAAATTGGAATATCCATTATATGATAAATCCTCTGCATAACGTTAATTGGCACATTCCAAGTGTAGATTCTGCATTTTTTATTGTTTAGAAGGCCTCCTGAAATGTCAAGGAAATCATCTAGAACTTTTTAAAACCGCCTGGAAATTATACTAGAGGCTCCCCCAATGAGAAGAGTATCGTTAGCAAAAAGTGTGGTTTATTTCTTTAACTCCTCTAGCGATTCTAATACCTGTGATTTTCCTCTTTACTCTTTGGTTTTCTAGCTGAATACTCAAACTTTCCGCCATTAAGATGTAGAGGAAAGGAGAAAGTGGGCACCCTTACCTCAGATCTCTTGTGGTGCGAAAATATCTGCTTGGCCTCTCGTTGATCAACGATGCTATCCAAGGGGTGGAGATGCATGCCATAACAATACCTATGAACTTAGGAGAGATGCCAAACTTTTGAAGGACAACTACAAGGAAATTATGGTTTAATCTATCGAAAGCATTGGCCATATCCAACTTTGACCATGCCCTTTTCCTTTCTTTGAATACTGCTGTGTATGGCCTCCTGCACTATAATAACATTATCTGTAATCTGTGTTTTTGGGACAAAGCACCTGGATTTTCAGAGATGATGTAAGGCATAATTCTTTTCAGTCTATTTGCCAAGATTTTCGTGATGATTTTATAGGAGGAATTGCATAAAGAGATATGTCTGTATCTATCAAAGGAGATAGGATTCAGATCTTTTGGGATGAGAGCCAGATGAGAAGTTTTGTTATTTTCTCCCACTTTATTTTTTTTTTTAAACATTTTTATCATTCTTACTAGAGCTTTTTTGATTGTCATCCAATGGTTCTTGTAGAAAGCAATTGTAAAACCATTCGGGCCTGGTGCTTTTTCTGGGTGCATACTCCAAATTGCCTCTCTTATTTCCTCCTCTGTGGCCTCTTTCTCGAGCTCTCTGTTTTGTTGTTCATTGATTTTGGTGCTAATTTGCTGAAGAAAGTCTTCGCTGTCCACTTGCTGGTCCCCTACTGATAGAAGGTTTTTATAGTAGCTATGGGCAACCTTTTTCATAGCTTCCGTTTCCCTTATTTTCTGTCCTTCCACTTGAATTTTTTCGATTTGGTTACCTGCTCTTCTTATCTTAAGGTTGTTATGGAAAAATGCGTTTTTGTCCCCCGTTTTTAGCCATAAACATCTTGACTTTTGCCTAATTTCCTCCTCCTCTAGCTTTTTTTTCTTGTATAGGTCCATGAAAATTTCTTTTTCCTGAGCATGCTCTTTCTCACTATCTTGCTGATTCTCTTTTTCCTTGCTCATTTTTTCGAGTTTCTCTTGCAGCTCTATTTTTTTATTTTTTACCTTGAGAGCGTTTTCTCTTGCCCATGATTTTAGTTGAAACCTTAAATTTTTCAACTTGGTTTCCCATACATAATGGGGGGAGCCTATTACATTAGTTTCCCAACTTTCCCTTATTAGTTTACCAAAATATTCCTTGCTGTCCCAGATTTTGTTCTATTTGAAAGGTATCGGACCTTGATTCTCCAATCTATCCAATATTAGCACAACAGGCTTATGGTCAGAGGCTAAAGCGTGCACTATTTTGCTTTTGATTATGGAGAAGGTTGCTGCCAAATTTTCTTGTATCAGGATTCTATCTAATGTTTCCTTTATATTGTGTGCCCATGATCTTTTATTACTCCAGGTGAATTTTCCATTACTTGGAGGAATATCAACGAGTTTGTGCTCTTCTATAAGTTCTTCTAATGCTGCTCTTGAGGGATCGTTGAAATAATTACCTCCCAACTTCTCATCTATATTTCTAATCAAATTTAGATCCCCTCCTATCACTAATTTTCCCCTCTATCCTTCTTGTGCTTTTCTTTTACTGATTTCCAACATTGATTTTTATCTCTATAATGGTTTGGAGAGTATATATTTATGAAGGTATACTCTTCATTCGTGCTTTTTTTTTTTTTTAATAATCTGTTCTTACCTAATAGTTATTGAGTTTCTGATTAACAAGTTCTCATTTCCATTTGTTCCAAATTGTGCATATACCACCTAAGGCTCCATTGGAGTCCATGGCTGTTCCTTCGAATTTTTTTTGAGTTTTGTTTAGTTTTTGAACCTCTTGATTGTTGACTTTGGTCTCTTGGATCATAAGAATATCTGGTTGTTCTTGTTTTATTATGTCTCGTACTGCATTGATTTTCAAAGCGGATCCCAGACCCCTGCTATTCCAAGAGACCGCAATCATTATTTACTAGATTTATGATGGGTCCCTCCCTTTTCCTTTTGCTGATTTTTCTCTCCACTTCCCTTCTGTTTGCTGAGAAAAGAGTCCATTGGCTGTTGGGTGCCTATGGCCATTTCCTTTGCTGCTGCCTCGTCCCTTATTTCTTTGTTGGATTTCCTTCCAACTTTTTTCGGTTGTTCCCAAGCTTGGTTGTTTTCTTTTACTTTGTTTCTTGTAAGAATTCGGTCAACTGTGGGTGGGGGAGAGAATGGGCTCTGGGTGGGGGATGAGATAATGGCTAATGCATTGGCTTGGGAAGGAGAACGAGGGGATGGTAGGTCTTCTCCTAGAAGTTGAAATGGATTTGAGAAAGGATTTGCTGGAGGGGTCGTGTTTATTGGGGGGATAGAGGCTGTTGCATTGGTTTCATGAGGCTGAGAGGAATTAGTGGCAACTTGTTTATTATGAAGTTTCTTTCTTTTTACTTGTTCCCAAGTATCTTCTTGAGCTTCAACATTCTCATCATTCTCTACTTCTTTTAGCTTACTACATCTATTTGCAAAATGACCGTATTCATGGCATACCTTACATTTGAATGGGATTTATTCGTAGTCTAGCTGCTGGATGTGTGTCCATTGATCCACCTTGATTTTAATAACCTCTGGTAGCCCTTTCCCCAGGTCTACTTCCATGCAGATTCTAGCACAGACGTGCATATTATCTTTTGGTTCACATCTGTCTATGTACTTTCCTACTGCATTTCCGATTGCTTTCACCGACTCATCGCCCCAACAGTGAAGGGGAAGATGAGGCAACCTGACCCAAACCGGAACAACACTTGGAATTTCCATCTCTGGATCAAAATCTGGAGACCATATGTTCAAATATAAGCCTCTTGAATCCATAAAATAGGGTCCACTTCTAAATATTAGTCTTCCTTAATTTCGAATATAAAAGTAAAATATCCCCTTCCACAGAATCTTATGGCTATTTTCCCTTGGATATTTGCATTCCAGTTTCTCTCTGCCCATTTTTGGACTGCTCTCAGAGAGGGCCACAACCCTGTAAATTGTCCCACCAAATCACGTTTAGCTAAAGAGATAACAACTTTTCTGGGGAGTGTTGGAGGTAATGAGATCTCTAGAATGTCTGCTAACTTCTTCACGAATTTACTGGCGGTTGGCCTGGATTTTGGAGCTCCATTTTCTACGATTAAAGAAGCAAAGGATGCTTCGTGATCATCTGTTCCTTGCTGGGAGGAAGATCTCTCCCTACAAAGAGGGGCATAATGAGGGAGAACTCAGTAGCAAGAGGCTGCCAAGAGGAAAGAAAACAACAGGAGGTTGCCAAGCGGAGGGGCTGCAAGAGGCAACAATGGCTGCTAGGTCAGACCTGCGCATGCGGGAACCGACAGTTGCATCAGTTTAGTCAACATTATTAAGAAACTATTGCAGGAAAATAAAAAATCTTGGCACAAGAAATTAAACTCGAGCCACTTTTAGGTATAAGAAAATACATTCTATTTCTCTAACTTTTAATCATAAATTCACTCTAAATACATGAAATTAATAACTTTGGAAAATGTAAATGTGAACTCATGTAGTAATGATAATGTGATGGAATGAAGTGACAAAATGAGGATAAAGGTGAAAAATAGAGTGAAAGTGAAATTTGGCGGCCCAACATACCCCCCAACTTAAGTTATTGCATGTCCTCATGCAATCTATTGCATTGATTCACTTAATCATGATTTAATCTTTTTGCATTGTCTTGCTTTTATATGAACTTTGGCTGATATATATATATATTATTTATTTATTTATTTATTATTATTTTATTTTTTTTTTAACTTCGCATAATTTTTTTTTTGACAACTTTGTTCCTTTTTGCAAAGTATTCTTTCTGAAAAACATCTGATTGTAATATATTATTTTGATTGGTTTTTGTGTGACAACCAAAATTTGATTAGTATTGGTTCTTGTGTAACAATACTTTTGTTGTTTTTGTGTTGCATCAAAAGACTTTGAAAACATTTAATCAACCATTCATTCTTTGATCATTATTTGCAAACCATGTAACGTTTGAATCATAATGCAATAATAGTTGTTTAGATAAGTATGTTGGTCAGGATGACATGTGTGTAAAGGACATATATGACATATGAAATGTGATAATGGAATATGAATGCGATATATATAATGAAATGTGAATATGAGGTATGAACAAGAACATAGTGAAGCATTTTCCAAAAAAATTATTTTCAGTTTTAAAGGAATTATATGATAAAAAGCTAGAAAAGAACATGCCTTTACTCACCTAAGTGGACATATTGTGTATATGTAGGAAAATGTAGCTCCTATTGCTGAAACATGGAATGAGGAATACAAGAATGTGATATGTGTCTTGGTTGCATACGTGATGGATGAAGTTGTGAATGTGGATCCTTTATTACTGCCACTGAATCTGTTCCAAAGGATAAACTATTGTTGAATATGCTACTGAATCATATAGTCTCATATCATTCCATATCATGGCACAATTATTTCCATGTGAATAAATGTGTTGATGTCGAACATGGAAAGAAGTTATTGGATTACCAGCCATTGATGAATTCTGTTAACCAATGCGAGACAAAATCACCATTAATGTCAATGGGTGCCAAGGTACCTAAGTACATCTTTGCAAAGTGCGAATAGATGAGCTGATGTTGACTCACTTGCAAGATACAACAAACAAGGGACATTAATGTATTCCCATTGTTCGTCGGCGAGAAGACTTTCCATTAGGGCATGCAAGCCTCAAGGTACTAATAATGACTCTAATCTGTGTCCCAGATAAGGTGTTGAGGTCGATGGGTCAAGACTTGTTGAAAGGTGGGGCTTAAGGAATCCCACATCAGTGAAAGCAAGTTCGTACAAAATTATTGGTAAGACTATAGATAAAAGATGTCATGGTCAAACAATTTTTATGGTAAGGAAAACAAGGCAATGTAGAGAGATGGATGGTTTATTCATGAGGCAAAAAGATGAACTGAAAAGAAGGCAAAAATGTATGCAACTCAGAAAAGTAGATATGTATGAAGTCATGATGGATAAGGCAAGAAATGAATCAGTGGACTTTAACATGGATGATTGATGAGGCTTTGAAGGAGAAGTGTGAGTAAACATATCATGACACAAAAAGGTTTTTGTGTAGCGAAAAATGTCATGACATATGTAATTAAGAATTAGCTCCTTCAAGATTTAATGATGCATGTTTTATTGTGATTTCTGGAGATCACATCTGCATGGACTTGGATCGTCGCGCACCTATAAAAGCTTAGTACAAATCCTGCATGAAAACTGTAAGAGTTTTTTGAAAGATATAAAATGCAAGAATGAGTATGAATGCTTAGCAACCAAAATAAAATGAAATAATTTTTTTTTACCTGTTGCCTTTGCGCGCTAGTGCTTAATTCCAAGAAGACAAGTTGGCATAAAATGTTTTCAGTTGTTATTAAATGTCCACTTGCAATTTTTTTTTTGTTTTTTATTTTTTTTTTTAGTGGCAAAAATTTAAAAAATTTAAAAAGAGCATAAACCAAAATCTCAAGAAATACATCATAATGAACTATCTAACAAAAGTCAAATCTCGACACCTCCCATCTGGTGGCCTGTCAACTGAACCTGAACCTTCATTCCCCAAATTACCTCGCAAAAAAGTCCTCATGGTATGCATGAAAATAAGTCTTTTAATTTTCGTCGCCTTGAGGATCACATAAACCATCCAGAGTCTTATGCCATGTAAAACAATAGAAGAAAATATTTCCTTCAATTTTATATGCTTACCAGGTCGAGTTGCACATTAACAACAACCAGTAAATCACACAAAGCAACAAGAACATGAATAAAAGTTTTCAAAAGGAAAATGTTTGTCTACAATTCATACTATTCTAGTTAACAAAAACGGGTGTGGTTTCCTCTAGTCACTAAAAATAAATAAATGAGATAAGGTTTCTGTTAAATATATGGCATTGTTGTGCTCAAATTCAAACTGCCTCATCATCTCAAGATGGGGCACCACTTCGAAGTGTTTGTGCTTTCCTTGGAGCATTTTGAGTTGTTTTTTGTTTTGTTTTGTTCTTTTTTTTAACGGATGCTTCCTTTTCATACAATATCAACTCAATGTGACATGGTGATGGCATATAGGGATTGATTCTTCCATGGGCACGATATGTTCGTCTTCGCTGCTTCTGAGCCTAGTTCACTTGAATGTGAGAAATACATAGTGTATCAACATCAAGTCCCTTTACCTCAACATTTCTCTTTGCATTTTTAAGTAAACCTAACAAAAATTCAGCTGACTTGACAGGCTAGCGACCTTGTCCATTAGAATTTCGAGACTTCCCTTAGGTAGTTCTGCCCACACCTCCACAAAAGCGGCGAAAGGGTATTGCTTGTTTGTGGTCAATTAAATCCTATAGATACCTCTTAGCCTTACCTAGAGGTAGCTTCTTAACTACATGTGCAGTTTCTCTTATATTATTAAAATGAACACGTAAATCAGACCCTCTCACCTTCGCAGATTTGGTGGGACTGCCAGGCTTGACACTATATCGTTCCAATAAATCAGATTTTTGAAAGATTGGCAGACTGGGCAATCGAGATCCTGTGGAGAGAGAGATCACAGGAAATCACATAAAAGTAGGATAACAATTAATTCAAACAGAGAGGCTGGTTTTTGGAGGATTTTTCTCTGACCAAGTTTAATGGATGCGTAAAAAACTAAGGGCAGTTTAAACCACCATAAAAGAATTTACATCGTTGATTGTTCTGGAGCTAGAGATTGCGTAGATTACTAAGTAATATGGATTTGGTTAAAGGGATCACTCTCATGATCCATCATCATCGGACTTCGTCTTTAAATTGAGAGCAATATAATATTGAAGAGCCCATCGTTTGTTTAATGAACTTCCCACTGTTTTGGCCATCCACTGATTTTAATTCTTCGAAATTTTAGCTGAGCTGCTTAATAATGAGACTTCGGATTTATGACAAATTCCCTACTCGTGAGAAGATATTAAGTGCTTTTAAAATTTCCTTGGTGTGGTTTTTTTCAAGGCTAAGCTAAAATGAAATTAATCAAAATAACTTTGCCAATGATAGAATTTCAAATGAAGCGTTCACATTTCAAATTTTATTACAGATGTGTCATGCGGAAAGAGTTAATCTTGCGGACAAAACCAACCTCCCTAGAAGCTTAAGGCTTTCTAGTGACAAACAAGACAATTAAGAACAATCCTTCTCTAAACATGCATTTACCATACAAGAAATCAAGTGTTTAGATCCTACCTGTAGTCCAACGCTGTTGTAGTAGTCCAGCCTCGTCGATTCGGATGAGCTCCTCCTTCACTTCGAAACCTGCATTCACTAACAATCAAACGATTAAATAGCACCTGAATATCTCATAAAATAAAACATATTCAACATACAGACCAAGAAGTATATGAAACAACTCATTAATAACAAATTGTTGAGAAGAATGGACTTATTTGTATTAATAGGAAACAAAAGAAACCATTACAACCTGAGCCTTGGTGTTGTGCAAGTTCCTCCCAAGGTCCAGCAAGAGTTTTCCTTTACTTTGATAAGCTTACCCACTTCCAAATGAAACAAGAAAGGATGGGAATCTCTCCTCACAAGCTTCTACAAGGAAGTCCTAATTCCAACAGCATCTACCCTTTGGAATCTTCAGCTTTTAACCTCCCCTCCTCTGGCCCAATGCCTGTA